>SDVV010032033.1:0-11476 GCA_016164225.1 Gammarus roeselii
ATATTTATTTATTAATATAGATAAAGACAGACCTTCGCATCATCTTCAAAGAAGTCAATGAATTGTAGTGATGGAATTTGATGACATGAAATGTATTTTCAAGCGCTGTGGGATTAAATGTCGAGCAGTCAACGTTAGTGATTGTGACGGGGAAGGAAACTGAAGCCAGTGCTCAATTAAACGGATATTAGGACATTTAACGGAACAGCTTCGTTTGGTTTAATGCGCGTCGCATCCATTGGTTTAATGCGCGTCGCATCCATTGGTTTAATGCGCGTTGCATCCATTGGTTTTATGAGCGTCGCATCCATTGGTTTAATGCGCGTCGCTTCCATTGGTTTAATGCGCGTCGCTTCCATTGGTTTAATGCGCGTCGCATCCATTGGTTTTATGAGCGTCGCATCCATTGGTTTAATGCGCGTTGCATCCATTGGTTTGTCTTACGTAGTTATTTCTGTGTTTCTTTAGAAGCTTCATCGGTAGTGAGCTTCTGGTATGACCACCACCCTTTGCAATTCTTACTAAATAGATTTTTGGAATAATTTTTGTTGCATTAATCATTCTGACTGTTTCTCATTTTTTATATGATGTTTGTCCACTTGAACACATTAACCTCGGTTTGTTTATTTATGTGTGTCGATGAGTTGTGAAGCGGGTCACAAACCATACACCGCTGTTTTCCTAGAACCAAGGGTTTGGTGACATCGCTCTTATATATCAGAACTTTTTCACACCATATCCTTGCTTGCCAAGCCTTAATACAAAAATCATAAACATTTTTGAAGTTCGCGTTAGCCTCCATTTGTTTCCGCTTTCTACAAGTTATGAAGAAAATCAGAAAAAGTAACTTGAATAGCAACATATGTGGATGAATTTTGGACACTTCTTGCACAAATTTGAGTACAATAGGGGATGGCGTGGCATCCAATATGTTTGAGACAAATGACGGTTTTTAATTCGAATATGAACAGCATTGTGTTTAGGGAGAGTGAGGTCGGCTGACTCCAAAATCTGCTCTGCATTGCCTGTGTGGGTAAATAGTATCAATGAAAACGTATTACTCATAGTCTGATTTCTTCTAGGAAACCATGAGGAAATGAATCTATTGATCGTCCACAGCTTTATTATGGATGCATTGGTGTCTATCATGAAGTCAAATGCGTAAGCATTAGAAACAGCACTACCTTGACGATGATTAACGGATCATGTCATCATAATCTAACAATCGAATGCACTGCTCATGATGTAGTCGATAATCGGGTCTATAAGATGGATATTTAATTTTTTGACATCTCTCCAACTCAAGGTTATTGCTTAGTCGACTGATATATTGGGGAGATTAAGACTTGATGCAACTCTTAGCTCATAATAATTAACATCTGCTCTAGTAAAATTATATTATTGTTATTATTATATAAACTCAGATAGTGAGAAATATTGCCTCTTGATGTATCGATATTGCCTCGTGACGCCGCGATATTGCCTCGTGACGCAGCGACATTGCCCCGTGACGCTACGATATTGCCAGTAACGTCATGATATTGTCTCGTTTTACATCGATTTCTCCTCGTGACGCAATGATATTGCCTCGTCACGAAACGATTTTACTTCGAGACGCAACGATATGGCCTTGTGACGCAACGATATGGCCTTGTGACGCAACGATATGGCCTCGTTACCCAACGATATTGCCAGTGACTCAACGACTACGAAACCAATTTCACATGAACGCAAACCTGAAATTTTCTGGTCTGTCGGCAAGGCCACTGGCAACGATAAAGCAAGGAATTGATTGCTGCAATACCTTGCTTATATATGCTCTGGGAACATGCGAGGCTCTCGACGTCAACAAACACTGCGATGCTCCTTGTTTTTTATTTCTTTTTCGCGTCTTCCTATACAGCATAACTCTGTTTAAACATTGGGTTCAGGGGAGTACACGACTTCCTCACCTGAATAATTTAAAGTACAATCCCATTCGAACAGCCTTTGCCCAGTAAGTTAAAGGCGATGGTCATACATACCTCACTTTGCGCATGAGCGTTCACCCAACGTTGTTTGAACGAACAGGTTAGAATAAAGTATTGTGTTGCACTATTTCCACAAACTCTTGCCCTAAACCCGACTTTACAGTAATGTTAGTCCAAAATTAACAATGAGTTTGAAGAGTACTTTGCCCATCGGTAAAGTTGTGGATTTGCTCAGGCTGCCTACAGATTAATACTAGCATTCAATAAATCTGTCCTGACCTGGCCGTTCAGTGCAGAGAGCCGGGCCGGGATTTTTTATTGTAGTAAATCTTCTGCAGGAAGCGCCTAATGAGAGTTTATGCAGCATGTTTCCCGTCACTTCTGTGAGTGTAGAGGGTAGAGTGAGTCAACTGTATTTGCGACTGGGGAACAATGACGGTGCCAATGTACATGAGGTTCAGCAGTTTCACCGAGGGTATAGAGTAATAGTAGGAACAATGATGGTGCCAATGTACATGAGGTTCAGCAATTTCACCGAGGGTATAGAGCAATAGTAGGAACAATGATGGTGCCAATGTACATGAGGTTCAGCAATTTCACTAAGGGTATAGAGTAATAGTAGGAACAATGACGGTGCCACTGTATATGAGGTTGAGCAGTTTCACCGAGGGTACAGAGTAGAAGTAGGAACAATGAGGTGCCAATGTACATGAGGTTCAGCAGTTTCACCAAGGGTATAGTGTAATAGTAGGAACTACGATGGTGCCAATGTACATGAGGTTGAGCAGTTTCACCGAGGGTACAGAGTAGAAGTAGGAACAATGAGGTGCCAATGTACATGAGGTTAAGCAGTTTCACCGAGGGTATAGTGTAATAGTAGGAACAATGATGGTGCCAATGTAGATGAGGTTCAGCAGTTTCACCGATGGGATAGAGTAATAGTAGGAACAATGATGGTGCCAATGTACATGAGGTTTAGCAGTTTCACCGAGGGTATAGTGTAATATTAGAAACAATGACGGTGCCAATGTACATGAGGTTCAGCAGTTTCACCGAGGGTATAGAGTAATAGTAGGAACAATGATGGTGCCAATGTACATGAGGTTCAGCAATTTCACTGAGGGTATAGAGTAACAGTAGGAACAATGACGGTGCCACTGTATATGAGGTTCAGCAGTTTCACTGAGGGTATAGTGTAATAGTAGGAACAATGACAGTGCCAATGTACATGAGGTTCAGCAGTTTCACCGATGGGATAGAGTAATAGTAGGAACAATGATGGTGCCAATGTACATGAAGTTAAGCCGTTGCATCGAGGGTACAGAGTTGAAGTAGGAACATGGATGGTGCCTATGTACATGAGGTTAAGCAGTTTCACCGAGGGTACAGAGTAGAAGTAGGAACAATGATGGTGCCTATGTACATGAGGTTAAGCAGTTTCATCGAGGGTATAGAGTAATAGTAGGAACAATGATGGTGCTAATGTACATGAGGTTCAGCAGTTTCACCGAGGGTATAGTGTAATAGTAGGAACAATGATGGTGCTAATGTACATGAGGTTCAGCAGTTTCACCAAGAGTATAGTGTAATAGTAGGAACAATGACAGTGCCAATGTACATGTGGTTCAGCAGTTTCACCGATGGGATAGAGTAATAGTAGGAACAATGATGGTGCCAATGTACATGAAGTTAAGCAGTTTCATCGAGGGTACAGAGTAGAAGTAGGAACAATGATGGTGCTAATGTACATGAGGTTCAGCAGTTTCACCGAGGGTATAGAGTAGAGGTAGTAACAATGATGTCTCTAATTATTCTTTAGCATCAGGCCCTCCTACGCTTCCCCTCGCCATTGTCTTCCCTGACATCAGTCCACAAAGGGGGGCAATGAAGCGGCTTCACTCTTTTGTGAGGGCGGCCTCTCCAACGCATTGATTTCTTTTTCCCTCCGGGCCATTACTGTTATTAAAATCAGACCTGATATTGGAAAAGGCTGCCACAGGACGTGAGACAGAGATGCGTGCATGGGAATATGATACTCAATGTAACGAGGAAGATGGGTTACAAATATAGGCACATCAACGACACGTGGTTTTGTGTACCCATGTATTTTGAAATCTAGTGTCTTCATCATACTGTCAGCTGAAGATGTATACGTTCACCCGACTATACTTTCACGATTGATCAGTACCCATTCTACACACTGTTTAATAAAACGATACTGAACAACAGATTGTTTTAGCACTCCAACAACATAGGCAAGAAAAGGCTTTATTTGTTTAATTACGTCGATTAACCTAACATTTACCCATTGCACAGTTTAAAAAGATCACCGCACTACTTTCCCCTACGAGCTCTACAACTCAGCACACTATACTGAGCGCAGACAGCACGCCAGGTCAGTCAACAGGCAAAACAGTTTAAGAGAAGTAAAGAGAATCTCTCTTCCTGAGAACACCTTGACACACATACCAAAAAATATATATACTTGTAAGTCTTGACCCGGTGCCAGGCACCCATCGCCCAGCCGAGCTCTCAGCGCTTTAGCGAAATAAAATTTCATGAAGGGATACATGCCAGCCAAAGGGTTAACATAAAAGGATATACATTTCAAACAATATCAGATTACGCGAACTTCAAAAACATTTTTCTGATGTAATAATCGAAATTTTCGTGAACTTTATGTATTGTATATTTTCAATCAATAAAGTTTGGGTAGTAGGAACATCAGTTTGATTTCTACAGATACACAGATACAGACACTAGGTCACAACCCCCAGGAAGAGGGGTGACCGACGGCAAGGCGCACCTCACACTCCTCTCATACACTCACACAGCTTAGCCCTTTTGTGCTAAAGGATCCGGCCGGACGAACCCGCAACACTCCCTCCGGGTCATGAGTGCGGTCCGAGGTAAGTGTCAGCAGTCTACACTGTCGCTGGTTTACCCCTGCCGTGTTTTGTTGACCGCCTAAACCTCCCACACCCATGACCATCCCGTCTCTCTACTAGATGCCAAAGGCAGGAAAGCGCATCAAGGCAGCGTCGAATATCATCCCTTCACAATCCTTCCCCAATTAAACTGCTGCCAGTAGCAAAAACCTCACTAACAAATTTCTTTGTTTATGGATAACAGGAGGTGGGTCTCCTACTGTTGTTTCACCACTGTTGGACACGGTATTGTTAAGAGGCACTAACAACTTTTATTTGTTGAGGATTATGTACGTTTTTTTTCTGAAAGTTTTAAACATAAACGGATATCTTTCCCCGATTGCATCTCATTATGGGCCTTATATTGACTGACGTTGTAATTCATGTTACCGTGAGGATTGAATTCATTTAAAATAATTATGAATCAACATTAGTCGTTAATACATTATAATGCCCTCTGTAATTATAGTTGGCTCTAAGCTTCTGGATTTAGGTATCATCACAGCCATCTACTGCCTGATGCAACCAATAAATAATATTGCCCAGCATGCTAAGCTTGCGGATCATTCTCAGTCGGTGTTAATCCTTTCCGAGCAACAGAACTATTCAAATTCTCTTGTCTTTTGATGCTCGCTCGTGTAGATAGAGGAAGCGTGCACTGTTCTGACTAACAACCGAGGTTCGGTTGCCAAGATAACGCCAACGGCTGCTATTACATTCAATAACTATTTAGAAAAAAACTGTACGAAAGTCCCTACAGTACATGGATGCGTTCATGTCGACTGAAGTGAGCTTACACTGGATTAGTTTGATCAAAGCTCTCGATGTTTTTCTTACTCGGTATAACGTGGGTACTCGGTATAACGGGGATACTCGGTATAACGGGGGTACTCGGTATAACGGGGGTACTCGGTATAACGGGGGTACTCGGTATAAGGGGGGTACTCGGTATAACGGGGGTACTCGGTGTAACGGGGGTACTCGGTATAACGGGGGTACTCGGTATAACGGGGGTACTCAGTATAACGGTGGATAATATTTACCCGCAATAAAGGACGTTGCATTGCGCTCCTGTACAAACCCTCACAGCGCTCTTCTATGAGGGTATTTAAAAGCGTTGTAAAATTGGAGAAGTCATACATATAAAAAACTTTCGAATGCCATATTGTGTTCGCAACATGTTTTTCCTCGTACCGCAAGTTAGTATAAGAAAAATATGGCGGTTTAGTTTTTTGTGTTGTCGGTATCATTTTAGCGATGGAATTGCGGTAGTCCGTCCGTTGGGCTTCCAGATTACCAAGTGTACTGCTGAGCGTTCCCCTTCCTAACCATGATATGCAGGTATTTATATAAAGAATTTTACAGAGCCTCTGTACAACATATTTTTAAATGTTTGACACTGTTATTCTGAAATATTGGCGAAGAAAAAAATGTGATGTAGTGGAAAGTTGTAAAACTTATCTTAAAGTTATTCTTTAATGTGGTATATTGCAAACCTTTTTCAGTTCATTCATCGAATGCATCCAGAAATTGTAAAGTATATTATTTTATCATTACACTTGACCGCAGCAAGGGTTTTAAGGCGATGGATGAGCGAATTCTTCTTGTGGATATTTTCGATGAAGTAGATCCTAAAACAGAATGGAAAAAATCTAAAATAAGGAAATGCATTATTGGTACCTAAAATCAAGTCTACTGAGAGGCAACCATAGTTTTGAAACATAAAGTAAAGGAAAGAAAATATCTCAATCGGCGGTAGAACTCTATTTTACTTAAACTTCGCGACAGCGACCTTCTACCCATTGGTCCTACTTGCGGGTTCAACCTTCGGATTACCTGACTGTTCGTTGGTCATATTAACCCAATTATAGTGCTTGTTTGTTCAAACGTGCAATTTTCCATAGTCATATTAGTGTATTCTACTTTTTACTAGTTAGTAAAGTCGAAGAGTTCTGCCAAAAACTGCCAGACACGCTTATCAATAATCAAAATACTGGTATCGGTAGCAGCCCAATTTGTCTACTTCCAAATGCTACTGCAAACAACCCGAGCGCCACCGTCAAATGTATGGAAAATCACCGCCATCCCTTCTGTTCTCCCCATAGATCAGTGTTCAGGTAGTGGAGACTAAATCAACAGTAAATCCGATAGGAATATAACACTGGGAGAGGACTCGAGATTGGTGGGGAATAACTGGGAATGTTTCCCCTCATTAGGCAACAGTCGATGCTTTCTATCTTCGCCCGAGGTTCGCTTGTGAGCATTTCGAGACGTAAATAGTTTATTGGAGTTGGAGGTGGAACAATTTCAATAGTTTTGGCAATTTATTGACGACAGAATATTTGGAGCTGAGCCGCTTTTGATGTGACTCTAAGAATGTCATATTTTCAGTCGTACAGTAAAAGTTTGAGAAGGCACAGCCATCATTGTGCGCTGCTGTTCCAACTCATGAACTGTGTGCCTGTAAAATCATAAATAATTTTATTGAATTATTATGATGTAAAATTCATGTCAAACCTTCGTCGACCACAAGGTTGATAGGATGGATCCTGTTTTAATATTTCTACATTACAACGATTTAAACCATCCAGTGACAACTGATCCAGACGATACCATTGAAATTGCTGCCATGGCCCAGTCAAATGACAGACGTAAAGGAGCTGAAAATCGGGTTTCACCAAAAAGTTCTCAGAAAGATCGCATGAGTCTATGAATATGAAACCTCGCCTGATGCTCCCGGTGGATTGCGTCTTTGCATAGGAAATTGCAGTATGGTACTTTGGGCTGCTTTGAGTGATCTAGAAATAACCCAATTACAATTTTATTTAAGTCGGTACACGATTTTCTCCCGTGCAATTTTTTTTTACGACTGGCATTCTTTTCTTTCCAATCGTTCGCCTTCGTGAGATTCCTTGAGCAGGTTTAGACCTTATGCGTTTCCCCTGCATTCCATCTCTTCGTCGTTTCCCCCTTCCACATGTCGGGGTGCTTGATTACCGGAAAGCCAGGACGACACGGCCAGATCGGATTGTTTCTCACGATGGATTTCTATAATGCCATTTGATATTGACAACATAAGAGCCCGCGCTCTGAAGGAAAACATTCTCTTTAATGCGTTTCTCGGATTTTTTTCGCAATCGTGAACTTCTCGCATTGAGGTCTTTACTCCGGCATATCTCAATTGAACTACCATCGTGATAAAACTGCTGGAGAATTGAAGAGTTAACAATGTGTTGATCTAATGAGTTTTCATCCAAAATACGTATAAACTAACACTCAGTTCGTTCCCAATATTGCTGCCGGGACCCACATCACCTAATAATTCCATTGTGTCCTGATTATTGATAACTCGTCAACCATTATTGTTCAAAAACGATATAATCGTTTGCGTCAGCATCGATGGTTCACTTCAATTGACAATTGGTTGTTATGACCTCTAAATCATTTTGGATAACTTACAATTACATTGGTTAAACGCTGTAAAAAAAATGATGGCGGTAAATTTTTCCCAATCTTGGTTCATGTCCATCTTGTATCTGAACAGTCATTTCCCTCCTAAATATAGTCTATCTCACGGCAACAGCTCTCGTCACGCTAAGTTGCCTATTATAAAATATAAAACTATCATTCGTATTTTTTTAAACTCCTCATTCACCAAATAACGTCTTTGTTTTGCCTGAACTACTTTAGCTCGCTGATAATCCCTGAGCTCCGTAACCACGCCCTGCGGACCCGCATTGTGCCTGCTGGCCCCTTCATACCGTATTCTGTTAGCGACGGCGGCCCTGTTTTCTGCTTACTTTTATTGCCCCTTGTGTTACGTTATTGCCGTTGCTTGTGTTATTGCTCGTTTGCTGCTTTACTGCCAATGTTTGAATTATTGCCCCGTCACTGTGATACACCCAACGCTCATAATTATTTTGCCGTGTTACTGCTGATGCCTGCGTTGTTGCTTGTGCTGTTTTACAGCCAATGTCCTGCGCTATATTGACCCTAATTTCCCTTATGCTTTGTTGATGCCGATGCTTGTGTTATTGCTCCTCTGTTGTAACAGTCAATGCTTGCGTTATTGACCCTCTACTATGACAGAGCCATTGTTTGTGTTATTGCCCTAGTGCTTCGTTGCTGCCGATGCTTGTGTTATTGCTCCTCTGTTGTAACAGACAATGCTTGCGTTATTGACCCTCTACTATGACAGAGCCATTGTTTGTGTTATTGCCCTAGTGCTTCGCTGCCGTCGATGCTTGCGTTATTGGTTTAGTACCCCGGCCATAGCCCGGTCACTCTCTATGCTAATGCATGCTCCCCCCACTGACGGCGCGATGCAGACCGCATGGACGGGGGACGTCCTGAAGGCCGGAGATCGATCGCTAGCCGGTCTGCTTTGGTCGTTTGGGGGATGTTCGGTAGCGATGTTCTTGTGTGCAACTGTTTTGACGACGAGTCAGTCAACTGGAGGGAAGAGTCGTGCTCAATTAGTTTTTGAAAACGTAGTTTTAGAGTATCGATGTCCCTGAGGCAAGTTGACCTGAAGCTCAATGTTTCTCTGGAGATTCGATATTACTTCAGAGCTCTAATGTTACGCCAGAGCTGAAACATTGGAGCATAACTTATCAGCTGGAATTGGAATCAAGGCTATGACTGTACTTGTTTATTCTCTTGAAACAATAGTCTTCTGACACCGTGACTCGATGTGATCTGTGTCTCATCAAACCTTGACATTCCTTAGGGGATAACAACTTCACCGAAGCAACGAGTTAACGAGTGTAGCGGTCATAATTGAATTAGGATCCTGTGTAGCTTCTGTATTAAAGACATATTTTTACTCTTTTCTTACTGCAGGTATTCATGTATTCACTTAAGCTGGTTATATGTCAATGCTTCACGTATAAAGCACTTACACCTTTCTCTACGTTGATACTTCTCGTATAATGAACTTCCACCTGGCAATATGTCGATGTTTTATGTAGTCAACTAAATTCATTTTTATTTATTTCAGTCTGTCTCATTTTCCCCCACATAATCAGTATGTCTCATTCCCCTCCACATAGTCAGTCTGTCTCATCCCCCCCCCCCCATAGTCAGTCTGTCTTATTCCCCCCCACATAGTCAGTCTGTCTCATTCCCCCCTACATAGTCAGTCTGTCTTATTACCCCCCCCCCCCCCATAGTCAGTCTGTCTCATTCCTCCCTACATAGTCAGTCTGTCGCATTCCACCCCCCCCCCATAGTCAGTCTGTCTCATTCCTCCCCACATAGTCAGTCTGTCTCATTCCCCCCACATAGTCAGTCTGTCTCATTCCTTACCACGCAGTCCGTCACTGACTCCATGACTGTACCGCAGGGATAGGGTTTTCTAATACATATTCTCTCCGAGAGCTTGTTGAGGGATTTTTTCCTGCTAAATGTAACTCCTTGTGAGTGTCTACACAAACCCGGAAACACTGGCGAATCACATGTCTTGCACCTGTCGTACAGCAGATAGCAGATATGCCTGGTGAGCTGCATAGCGCCAACGAATATGCTACTGTTGATGCTCTACAACAGTCCTAACATCGCTCATTGTCATAATCATCGTTCATATGCTACTGTTGATGCTCTACAACAGTCCTAACATCGCTCATTGTCATAATCATCGTTCATATGCTACTGTTGATGCTCTACAACAGTCCTTACATCGCTCATTGTCATAATCATCGTTCATATGCTACTGTTGATGCTCTACAACAGTCCTAACATCGCTCATTGTCATAATAATCGTTCATATGCTACTGTTGGTGCTCTACAACAGTCCTAACATCGCTCATTGTCATAATCATCGTTCATATGCTACTGTTGGTGCTCTACAACAGTCCTAACATCGCTCATTGTCATAATCATCTCTCATATGCTACTGTTGGTGCTCTACAACAGTCCTAACATCGCTCATTGTCATAATCATCGTTCATAAGATGTCAAGAGGACGCCATATTTGTGATAAGACTTATTATCACATACTTCGCGCTCCAACAAGTCTCTGCTGGTGGTCATGTATTTATTACCTAAGTTTTCAGATTGTTCCATAATAATCGTACATGGAATGTTGGAACAATTCACGATGTTAGGACTGTTGTAGAGCATCAACAGTAGCATATTCGTTGGCGCTCTGCAGCTCGCCAGGCATATCTGTTATCTGCTGTACGACAGGTGCAAGACATGTGATTCGCCAGTGTTTCCGGGCTTGTGTAGACACTCACAAGGAGTTACATTAAGAAGAAAAAATTCCCTCAACGCACTTTCGGAGATAATATGATTTAGGAAAACCCATCCCTGCAATACATTTATGGAGTGAGTGACGGACTGTGTGGTGAGGAGTGATGCAGACTGATAAACTCATGGAGTCAGTGACGGACTGTGTGGTGAGGAGTGATGCAGACTGATAAACTCATGAAGTCAGTGACGGACTGTGTGGTGAGGAGTGATGCAGACTGATAAAGTCATGGAGTAAGTGACGGACTGTGTGGTGAGGAGTGATGCAGACTGATAAACTCATGGAGTCAGTGACGGACTGTGTGGTGAGGAGTGATGCAGACTGATAAA
>SDVV010032034.1:0-11476 GCA_016164225.1 Gammarus roeselii
AAGAAAGGGGGGGCGATGTGTTACCCTCCCCGGCTAAACCCCAGGAAACCAAACACGACACCAAGCCTCCTCCACTATCGAAACACATATACACATGGGTTAACAATGGAATGTCTTAGTTGGCAGGGTATGAGAAATGTTTCCCACACAGGCAATCAACATGGTATTCTGTAAATACCAGGCCAGCACTCGTTCTTCTTGTGACACCCACCAGTCTCCTGAATATGTCATTGTATGCTACCAGCAGTTTGCTCATAGTATCCCTGGTAAATTTACACCACAATGAGTTACAGTATATAGGATAACAGTACGGGTAAAAAAGCTGCAGCTTAACATCCGTTGTACAAAAGTCGAATTTTCTTATTAGTTGGTTGCCAACCGTGTTCAACTTCCGGTGTTGTTTAGTGATGTCGTCATTATCACACCGGTTATTCGTTATAAAATTCCCCAAGTAAGAGAAACTGTCCACATACTCCAGCGGGGTCCCGCTAAGTACCCCGTCCATTCTGTACTTGAACCTATGGTTGAGTGGTTTCACTAGCATACACACTGATAAACTGGTATTTTACTCGAAATCTAATTTCGCGGCCTCAGTCTCGCATATATTTAGCATCGTCTGAATAGCATCGGCATGTGGGCCCAGAAGAACCATGTCGTTTGCATAGTTAATTGCGTTAACACAGCATCCGTCCATCAATGTGACACCCAATACGGCTAAGAGATAGTCGGCCATGTATGCTATCTACATACACATTGAAAAAGAGAGGCGAGAGTAGGCCTACTTGCCTTATACCATTAGTTGTTCGAAACGTATTTGACAATGCGCTTCCCCATCGTATCACACATTCCTGCTGCTGGTACCAGTACTTTAGTAACTTAACAATGTGAATTGTTGCATCTCTTTCAATAAGTTTTTTGAACAGTGTCCAGTGATTGACACGATCAAACGCCTTTTTAGCATCAAAACAACAAAGGTACATAGGTGAGCCTCCACTGACAAAGTAATTAATTGTCTGCTTTAATGTGAAGATAGCCATTTCCGTCCCATGCTGAGGCTTGAACCCAAATTGGTTGGGCGTTGTTTTCAGACAGTCGCCAAGCCGGTTCTGGATGACTATTTCTAGTAGCGTTGATGCAGCAGTAACAATCGATAATGGTTTGTAGTTACCTTTATCGGTCGCACATTTTGTCTTCGATTTTATGATAAGTTCTACAACAACATCCATTAGTAACATAGGAAGGTAATTAAGTTTAAAGCAGCCAGTGAAGAAAATAGACATGACATAAAGCAGCTGAACAGGACCGTACTTGAATACTTCCGCAGGTGCACCATCCTTTCCCACAGCTTTGTCATTTTTTAATTTCTTGACAGCGGCCTTAAGTTCCCATATATAAACATCATCATCAGTATCCCGATTGAAGGCCTCATTGAAGGCCTCATTCCGGTTGAAGGCCTCAACGAGTCATTGTCGTTGTTGACACTGTTCATGATACCATGAAAATGGTCACGCCACATATCAGCAATATTTCTCGGCCCTGTTATGCCATCAACAGTTTGAGGAACAGAGCTATCTTTCAATTTTAGATTTTTCATTTCTTTCCAGAAATCAATCATCCGTCCACAAACTATATTTTCTGAGACTAGCTGCACGTAAATTATCCTCGTGTTTCTTACAGTAGCGCAGTGCGTTATGGCCCACTTCCTGCAGAGAAAGAGGCAGGCCACTGTTCCCATCGTGTTGAGTACAGTTTTTTGTTAATTTGGGAGCTATTGGACAGATGTCCTTACTTGGCAGATTCTGTCGGAAGACGGAAAAAATGACAGTGTGATGTGAAGTGCTTATTATAAAAAATATTCAAAATTAGGATATGTATTGGTCCGTGCTTGTAGAGCTGTCATTGGCTCGAAATGTCTACGCTTCTATTTGACATCGACAACGTCACAATCCCCACCATGAACGAACTATGCATACCTGTCGTTTCCAAGGCTCATAAACAGCTACGCTGGAGCAGCTGAGATGAGACCAAAGAGATGCACTTCCAAGGTTACTCAGCCTTTATAACATCGGTAGGAAGGGTAAATATGTTTTAGAGAGGCAAACAAAATAGTACACTGTCCACGGTGCAATGATCGGATTGTGTACTCATCCTTTATGTCGTTCATTTTAAAAATTGCCCATCTTTAACCTATTGTCGGAGCCGTGTCCAGTCCTCCTTCATCAATTTACACGCAGCGCTGCGTACTGTATAATGTTTATATCTACAGACATATGGATCTCCATTACACGCATGTATTCATCGGCCTTTTAGTTCGTCGGCTTGGAGTCTTTCAACTTCGGGTTCTCCTGTCATTGCTACATTTTATGACATTTTTCATATATTCTGATCAACGTCTGAAAATCGAACTATTTAATTAATAATACTCTTCTCTCGCATTTTTTATTATCTCATCACTCGACCTTAGGTCACAGATCATTATGCAACAACATAAAAGTGGTTAGAAGGTTCTAATATGCTATTTTTATAGCATTTGCCACGGCCGAGTGGTTAGCATACCCGGCTGCAGTGCTAGTGCTGCATGTTGTGAGTTCACGACTCGGCATGGACACGACGGTCGTGTGGAGGGAAATTGGGCGCTCCTTCTGTGTCAGTTTCCTCTACAACACATGGGTGGGAAATAGCTGTATGTCTTGCATACATATTTTTATCAGAATTCCCCCCTGTAAGATGGGTTTGCTCAATGTCCTTACTTATCATTACACGTATATGGTTAATTCCATACCCTTCCCATCAACCTCTTAGCATGGTTGTCAATCACCCCTTACTGTTCCCTCCTACCAGGCTACCTCAGTGCTTCCCCTTACTGCTTTCTTCAATTCCTCCAGTCCTTCTCTTTACTGGACCTTCTTTCCACGCGCTCCCTCTGTTCGCCTAATGCTGTTTTCCCGTTCCACTCAACCATCAGTCCCTCCTCTGACTAGTCTCACTTTCCACACTATTTTTTCATCATCATACTGTTCTTCCTTTCCACTCAACCATAAGTTTCTAATTTTTCTTGTCTCACAGTCGTTCTTCTTCTTGTTCTTCGTTTCCACTCTATCTCCAGTCCTTTTCCTCATTGTTCTTCCATTTTACGTACCATCAGTTTCTCCTCTCGCTTTTCTCCCTTTCCACACTACCTTCCGTCCCCTCCCCCCTCACTGATATCCTTTTCCACGCTACGTCCAGTCTTTTCCCTTACTGGTATCCCTTTCCACGTTACCTCCCGTCCCTTCCTATACTGGTCTTCCCTTCCCTGCCACCTCCAGTCCCTCCTGTCACCACCTTACGTTAACCAGGCCAAAGCTGTGCTGTTGCGGCACTATCTCGTCCAATACTTACTATTAGCAATAAAAAGCAGCCCGGCCGTGTCGCCTTTTTACGCCGGGCTTATCGCAGTCCACAACCGATAAAAGAATGCATTACTGGGCCAGCCACCACCACCACCCCCAGCAGCAGGCAGCAGCAGCAGGCAGCAGCAGCAGGCAGCAGTATCAGCAGAAGTGACATTATCAGGAGCCAGGTTGAAGTTGACCACTGCTGCAGGCGCCTACCCAGAATTTCTCTACGTGAACGTGGGCAGGTTTCCCACTAGTAATGAAAAAGACGGTTGTCAAGACAACAAACATATTAACCTGATGTAAACTCAACCTGATAATTTATATATCAGCTCTGTTGATATCCAAATGCCGCAAGCAAATTCATATCAATTGAGCTAATATTTGAAGTGGTTTAGTTCCAAAGTAACCATTAGCGAATTTTATTTTGCAACTGTACTCAAGTGTTCATGGTCGTGTTTATTGTGGTTGTGGCTGAATTGCGATGGTGGGACTCTTTTGGTGGTGTCATTACTGCTACTTTTAAACCTCTAATTCTGGTGGTGGCGCCATTTTTTACTGTTTTTTTTTAATAATTCTGTATCAACAATTGTTTGTTAATAGGTGACATTTTTTCGTGGACGAAGTCTCGGGTCGTTAAACGTAAAGGACACTATTCCTTGAGTCAGATAAACAACTAGTGTTACTACTGTTGCCGTTGGCAGTACTGATGGTGACCTCGAGGTGCTGACTCTGGACCGTGCTAGTGGTAATGGTGCCTTTTAGGAGAATTGTTACTGCAATTGATGCCGCTTCCGTTTGTGATATTGCTGAGAAAGGGTAGATAGTTGATGTATAAATAACACTGCTTTTCTTGAGTCTGCTATTATTATTATAGTAAATCTAATGTTGTTGTTCATTGTGCTGCTGAGATTACTTTTGAAACTGAATTTGTTCCTGTCATTGAAGCATTTATAACATTTTGTAATACTGCTAAACCTAAACATGTCATGGCGGTGCTGCTTTCGAACTTGCTGTTGTTGTTCTTTAGGCTACTTGTGATCGTGCTGCAATTGCTATTTCCGTTTGTGTAACGTGGTGTCTATTAAATTATACTCGCAGTCTTATAATGCCGGAGCATAAATTTATTAATATTCAAATATCATGACTATTCAGTTTAATTATTTCAAGCAAGTATCGGGTCAGGCGGCTGCCCGCACTGTTCGTGACGGCAGACGCAATTAATCGGCACAACTTTGTCCGTAAATGAAACGGTAATAAATATTGTGTGAAATCCAAGCTAGCGGGCAGCCTGGAAGCAAAAGATAAACGTTTATTCGATTCAATCATCTATGTTCCTTTTGACTACGTGAATATTAGTCAAGGTTTTTAAGATGGTTTCTTCTACTGTTTGTGCACGGTTTTAATAACTTCCAACCTCTCAAACTGAAGGAGGAAAAATATTAATCCTCCTTGTTCAGTAAATCAATTATTTAAATGATGATCGGCATTTTTGTGGTATTTATCCCCTGTATATTGCACATGATACTCAGTAGAGGGGAACATTTTTAGGATTATCAAGGGGCGAGACAATGGGATCTTGTGCAAGGTATGCTTGATTGTTTACTGGAACTGTATTATCAGGGTGTGAGGCAATGGGATTTTATGCAAGGTATGCTTGATTGTTTACTGGGACTGTATTATCAGGGTGTGAGGCAATGGGATTTTATGCAAGGTATGCTTGATTGTTTACTGGGACTGTATTATTAGGGTGTGAGGCAATGAGATCTTATGCAAGGTATGCTTGATTGTTTACTGGGACTGTATTATCAGGGTGTGAGGCAATGGGATTTTATGCAAGGTATGCTTGATTGTTTACTGGGACTGTATTATTAGGGTGTGAGGCAATGGGATTTTATGCAAGGTATGCTTGATTGTTTACTGGGACTGTATTATTAGGGTGTGAGGCAATGGGATTTTATGCAAGGTATGCTTGATTGTTTACTGGGACTGTATTATTAGGGTGTGAGGCAATGGGATTTTATGCAAGGTATGCTTGATTGTTTACTGGGACTGTATTATTAGGGTGTGAGGCAATGAGATCTTATGCAAGGTATGCTTGATTGTTTACTGGGACTGTATTATCAGGGTGTGAGGCAATGGGATTTTATGCAAGGTATGCTTGATTGTTTACTGGGACTGTATTATTAGGGTGTGAGGCAATGAGATCTTATGCAAGGTATGCTTAATTTCTACTGGGATTGTATTCATTCGTAAAATAAAACTCAGCATTTTGAAGAGATATGTAATTTTTACCTGAATTGTGTATTAGGTAAAATACCACTAGCAGGATTCAACATATTGTTATTCTTCTGTTGGGATTGCATGTGTGCACAATAAAATAAAATGAAAGGTGTTAAAGTATCTTTTTATTTTTTATGAGATTGTTAGTGCATTGTTCATGAGAAGAATTAGTGTGGCTTCAGTACAGGTAATTAACCAAACCAAGGCGCGCAGGCCTCTATTTTGAGTTCGTCTGCTGCAGTAGATCCGTCCGCCAGGTAGCAGCTCTGGCCACTCTAATAAATCTGAATGTTATCCAGAACTGGTTCGTATCCAGGGTACAACGATGTATTGCATTTGGAAGCAGCTTTGTGTTATAGTACGTTAACAGAAATTCCAAAAATATTAATTAATCCTAGATCCCTCTCCCAGAGCCCGCTTCAACTGGGATAAATCCATGCCTCCTGTTTGTGTGTCTTGGTGTAGTTTGTTTGTCTTTGGTTTCACTTTCCAGGATTTTTCTAATCTTGGTGATTGAAGCAACCATTCGCGTTCACCGAGAACTTTCATTTCATTTTTTTTTACCTGTCGCTGCAAACTTGTGTACGCGACGCGTGCGGCCACCAAACCGGTACCCGGGTCCCCTTCCTCTTCCCAGGAGCAATATTCAAGCCGCCACAAAAATGCGCTCCCCACAAGTTTTGGTCGCAACTTCTCACCTAAAAATGTGTCCATTTTAAACAAACGAGACAGAGTCAATTTACAAGGTTGCCGAGCCTTTGAAGGCATTTTTCTGCAAAGAAAATTGGATGTTCATTCCTTCATAAAGAACATTTTGGGAGTGTTCAGACCAGGTTAACGTTCACCTGGATGACGTATACGAGGCTGAGGTACAAAGTTTATTTAATTACACGATACATGATGATTAAAATTAAATGATTCTTTTGTTGCTAAATGAGTGATCTTAACTTCACCTGCAATTTATTCAAAGCTCGCTGCAAACACAATAAAATATATAGTTTAGTTAATTTAAAAAAAATTATATTCCCCAGTTTCACTCATACAATACAATCACAAGAGGAAAATTCTTTGACTAATATTTTTTTTACGTCACTCCTCTTGCAATAATTTCGTTTGTGTTACTCGGGTTACATTCCTTCAGGCTATCACCAGTCGATTGCATTCATCTCTGGAGAACCTATCTGGCCTCACCAGCCTGAAGTTACCTGGCCACATTAGGCCACATTCGAGCTCGCCGCAGAAAATCAGGAAAATTTCCCGTTATTTAAGGAAGAGGGGGGGAGGGGATTTCAGAGAGAGAGAAAGGAGGTTTCAGGGAGAGGGAAGGGGGTTTCAGAGAGAGGGGAGGGAGATTTCAGATTGAGTGAATCTCGGGTTTTCTGCCACTCTACTCTATTTAACTTAAAAATAATTAAATATCTCAATTTGAAATCGAGTGAGGGGGGAGGCACTTTTAGCCAGTGTTCAGGAAAATAAACATTTTAATGTTCAATCTTCTGTTCTCGTCGTCCCTTCAGTCGACGGGAGATTGAACACCGGTTAAAAGTGCCTCAACCCTAACTCGAGTTCAAATTGAGATATTTAATTATTTGTTACGTTAAAAATAGTAAAGTGGCAGAAGCCCCAGATTCGCTCTATCTGAAATCCTCTTCCCCTCTCCCTGAAACCCCCTTCCCCTCTCCTTGAAACCCCTTCCCCTCTCCTTGAAACCCCCTTCCTATCTCCCTGAAACCCGCTTCCGTTCTCCCTTATCTCTCCTCTCCCATACCTCTTCATTAATAACAGGGAAGTTTCCTGATTTTTTTTTGCAGCTAGCTCGAATGTAGCCTAATGTGTGTCCAGACAACTTCAGGTTCATTCCATCCTCTATAGGGTTAATAATGATGTATTATTTTGGGACAGTCGGCATTGCTGGTAAACTGGAAGCCTCTTGCAAATCCCTAACAGTCATCAAAGTCATCCTCTCTTGTCAGGGATAGGGTATATCTGCCCACGGTAGAATATCTGCCCATGGTAGAATATCTGCTCTTGATAGAATATCTGCTTATGGTAGAATATCTACCCATGGTAGGATATCTGCTCATGATAGAATATCTGCTCATGGTAGAATATCTGCCCTTGATAAAATATCTGCTTATGATAGAATATCTGTCCTTGATAGAATATCTGCCCATGGTAGAATATCTGCCCTTGGTAGAATATCTCCCCATGGTAGAATATCTGCCCTTGATAGAATATCTGCCCATGGTAAAATATCTACCCTTGATAGAATATCTGCCCATGGTAGAATATCTGCCCTTGGTAGAATATCTGCCTTTGGTAGAATATATGCCCTTGGTTAATGTCTGCCAATGGTAGAATATGCCCTTGGTAGAATATCTGCCTTTGGTAGAAAATCTGCCAGTGGTAGAATATCTGCCATTGGTAGAATATCTGCCTTCGGTAGAAAACCTGCTATTGGTAAAATATCCGCCCTTGGTAGAATATCTGCCTTTGGTAGAATATCTGCCCTTGGTAGAATATTTGCCTATGGTAGAATATCTGCCCTTGGTAGAATATCTGTCCTTGGAAAAATATCTGCCATTGGTAGAATATCTGACCTTGATCCAAGATCCTTGGTAGAATACGAGTTGCAACAAATCGTGGACGATACTGCATGGGTTCTTGGATGGGATTTTGATTAACTTATGATGGAAATATTGCAACGTTCTGGTGGTGAAATGGTTTCACTGTATTTTTTATCTAAAACGTACATAATAGGTGGTTGCTCATTTTTATCCTGATCGACTTATTTTGGAATCTTTCTGTGAGAAACAGCATCAAAAAGCTCTTTGATTTTGCCGTACTGTCAAAGAGAAAACAGACTCAAAGCGCAATTTCAAAACTTTGATTTCTGAGGCTGAATTTCGTAATTTTCGGGAGGTATGCGTTATTGAGCGCTTGTGATTATTACCGATACAAATTGTTCAACAAAGAGAGGTTAACCATGATTAGTGCAATCCATAACTGACACATCAGCGTATCACAAAGGAGGTAACTACCAATGACCTACCATGCTGTTGTCCGAAAAGTTAGTACAGGGAAAATAATAATAAATCTGCTAGACAACTTAAGTTTAGAATTGCCCACACCTTTTTGAAATAAACATTGCAATCCAGCATCTTGATTAATCTAACCTTTCTACATTTTTTAATTCAACTGACGATCTAAAGCGATAATGCAGACTGCAATTTTTTATGCGACTCTTCACTTTCTGATTATGTCAAACTCAGTACACCAATTAACTCGATAGAGAACAGCAAAAGCGAACTGCGCTTTCATACCGTTCAAGCATTCAGGCAACTCATTAATGACCATTACAACTTAGCTACAGAGTGTACTTACTATGTTACATTTCTACCCATGAACTGAACACGGAACAACACTGCGCTGCTCCACTAATTCGAAGGGTATCCTTGATTTCATTACCTAGTCCGGCATATAGCCGGATTACCTTTGGCTAGTCAGAGTGGGAGTGGGGGTAGTCACATGATGTAGTCACATAAGTAGTCACATTTGCTGGGGGTGGTGCACCATGATGTAGTCACATGAGTAGTCACATTTGCAGAGTGATGCTACGATGGTCGAGTTGACTGTGTGGGGCTGGTTTACACATTATAACCACTACAAATTCGATCATATGGCCAAAAATCTGAGTCGCGGTTTTATAGAGGCTATTAACATCATTGCCATTCCGAAGTATATTTTGAAATTGAGTCCGACTAACTACACTTAATTAGCTTTCTTCATTGTAGAACTTTTTGCTAAATACACAGTGCTCGTACAAAAACATGTGTGAAACCGTTGCCACCTCGATATTTTTACACCGATCAGAAAAACACTGAAACCCACCCGTTTTATCGAATTTTAATGTGTTTGCTTTGAGATCAATTCTTCATTAAAAGTTCTTCCTGTGCAAATCATGCCTACACGAGGCAGGACGATGACAGCACCGGCCTTCTTCGGGTGGAAAACGTTCCCAACTCCTCTCAATTATATGCACCTAGAATGTGTACAAACAATTCTTTTGTATTTTTATACGCTGATCATTTTTTGTATGGCATTTTTAACAAGTGGAAAAAAATGATTTAGTGCCGACGCCGAACGAAGAAAAATTAGAAGTAAAATTCCCGTATCAGTGTTACGACAGTTGTACTGATGAACTCGTTCGCTGTGAGAAGTGTCGATAATTTGCTTGAATAAATTTCAGATTGAAAAGATAATCTTTCTCGACTTGATTTACAATTTCTCCACATTCTGCGTGAACATATTTTTTGGAGTTAAAACTTCTTCTTGGCTCGCGGGGGCTTCAGACTCGGTCGAGAAATTCTGGGAAAGAAACGTCTACTAATTTAGCAGCCACTCAAAAGGAAAAGCAGCTCAACAAGGAGAAATAAAGTGAATAGTTTTCAGACGATTTTCCCTCCCGCGGTTTTGAGTTAGACGACGACTTTTATTTTCTGACAAGACCAAAGTGATAATGGCATTTTCGAGTAAGAAAAATAACTGCAAAGAAATGGAAGACCTGAACGAGCTGCGTAATCTCCTTCAGAGATTTCACGCCTACTTTCACTCTTGAATCCAACTCTTGTACCTCCCGTTGAATTTTCGCCGACTCTTTGTCTCTGTTGTTCATAGCTTTCACCAAAGCAGAGTACTAACTCTAGAGTTGTTCCGCGGAGAACCCGTTCAGGTCTTCAATTTCTTTGCAGTTATTTTTCTTACTCGAAAATGCCATTATCACTTTGGTCTTGTCAGAAAATATAAGTCGTCGTCTAACTCAAAACCGCGGGAGGGAAAATCGTCTGAAAACTATTCATTTTATTTCTCCTTGTTGAGCTGCTTTTCCTTTTTAGTGGCTGCTAAATTAGTAGACGTTTCTTTCCGAGAATTTCTCTACCAAGTCTGAAGCACCCGCGAGTCAAGAAGAAGTTTTAACTCCAAAAAATATGTTCACGCAGAATGTGGAGAAATTGTAAATCAAGTCGAGAAAGATTATCTTTTCAATCTGAAATTTATTCAAGCAAATTATCGGCACTTTTCAATGCGAACGAGTTCATCAGTACAACTGTCGTAACACGAACTGCTGAAAACTGTATTAAATGAGAACACAGCATTGGGCGATCGTGCTTAACAAATAACCGTTTGCAACGAGAAAAAAACAAGTTCCACTTGCAAACAGGTTGAACGAGCTGCAAAACAGTCTTGTTACTTTGAAGGAGGAGAAGAGTAGTTGCAGGCAACCATTGAATATGGAACAGAACAGAATACGATATACCAGAGTGACATTGAGGAGGTCGGCAAAAAGATAGAGGAAATGCGCAGCAAGAACCAAAAGATCTAAGATAAGATTCTTAAGATTGAGAACAAACCACATAAAATTCACGAAAGATCTTACAGTCCTCAGAAGACCACCAGCGCTATAGACCAGGGTCGAAAGAGTAGTATAGACAGCTACAACGAGATGAAGAAGGAGTTAATATCCATGGAGAAGACGTTACTAGAGAAGCAGCGCTCTTTGGGGCACATCAACACATCGCCTTGTCCATGAACAGGGACGCGGCAGAAGAGAAAGAACGCCAACTGCAAGCCGCCAAGGCCTCCAAATTTTCGAGTACAAGCGATCTCTTCCTGCTCAATGATTCCATCCGATCACTTCGGAGCGCCAATAAGAAAACCGTAGCCTAAATTGAACAGATCAGGAAAGATATTGTCCACTGGAACGACATGAACGGCCAAAATACCGAGGCTCTAGCCGATACCCTGAACAAGAGGAA
>SDVV010032035.1:0-11476 GCA_016164225.1 Gammarus roeselii
AAAAAAAAAAAAAAAAAAAAAAAAAAAAAAAAAAAAAAAAAAAAAAAAGGAAAATTGACAAGGCGAGGGTCCTTGAGACGCGTATGATATTGAAGGGAAGTTTGTGGCGTAAAATGACGCAAAAAAACGTTAATGAAGAATGTTGAACTAAATAAAACATTAAAAATGAGAAAGAAATGTATACGTGAAGATATTGAATAAACAAAAGCATATGGCTTTATTCACGTTATAAATAATTAATGTTTTAATGTAAAATGAAACGGACAGCAAGCAGTGAACGTTTTTCTACATCGTAAGCCTGTCCCGGTAAAACAATAAAGTACAACAAAGAATATAATTTTTATTATTAACAATAAACCTGTCAAGTAAAGACTTTAAAAGTGATATAACTATTATTATTATTATTATAATTATTAATACCGCCATAGGTCTTGGGTCGAAAGCGCAGCTTTCGATGCCTATGAGGCTACGAAGGCTATTTAATGCGAGCAGTCTCTAACTACAGCATCTCCGCCTCCTCCATCACGGACGGCTCGTCACCCCCTTTGTGCTGGACCATAACACTCGCTTTAATTACAGTGCAAGATGTCTGGACCAATTACAATACACATCAGACTCTTCCGTAATCAAGTGCACATTTTTGCCAAAACTTTATCTATTAGTAGTCCCCCTCCACAGCCTCGCTGGAGGGTCCCTTTCTTCGCATCACCAACTCACCCCCTCCCCCCTTTCCTCAAATACCAGCAAGAGGGTCCTCTATACCTAAGCCAAACAGCGACCCCCCCCCCACCAGAGTTCCGCTCGTGCAGTGCCCAAATTTCAGGTAGGGAGTTCCCTTTGTAAATACCCATTCTTGATTAGGCGGCTCCGTTATGCTGCTCCCATCATCAGCCTGTAACTCCCCTCGAGCAGCTCCTCAGGCTCATCGAGACAAACCTCTTATGTTCAGCTAAGCATCTCCTCGCGTTAAGCAAGAGGCTCCAAATTCAGCTAAGCTACTCCCCTTTCTAAGCTAAGCAAGTCTTCTCATGTAGCTCCCGATGCTTACCACTTCCCTGTTGCTCTTATGCTCATCTTAGCAACTCCAATCTAAGCTGAGCAGCTCCCCTCTTGTAGCTTGCCGTACCCAACTAAGCGTCCCCTCTTTTGAAGAAGGAAAGAAAGGTCTAATTAAAGTTTTCTAGTCACCCCTAAATGAAGCTCTAGGCGGGAAGATTCCGCCAAGAGCGCCTTACTTCCCCCAATGAGAAGGGTAGGGAAGATACCTTGTAGGTGGCCGATGAGGACGGTCCGGAACTTGACATAGTAAGCAGGACCTCAGGAGTCAACTCCTCCGACACGAGGGGAACAGACGCAGGAATTGTATAAGGGGCTCCCTATTGTTCAACGATACGTGTCTGGCAGAAGACGAATTGGAGATATCGTTATTGAGAGACCTCAAGGCGACCAAATTAATTTCAAAATGTATAGATATTTAGGTTCACAAATGAATTTCATTCAAAATATTTTTGGAAATATCAAATACCCAAACGGCAAGCTAATCAATTCAGAGTACATACATGCATGACTTTAATATTCATTCTAGGCTAAGCTATTCTTGACAAATCTAACCAGAAGTGACAGCAATCTATTTATGAATGTTGATTGAGAACAAATATACTCACAAATAATTTTGCTATTCGTTTTTGATATATTGTGAATACATTCCTTCCGAGGCTATCCGTAATCAATGTGTTTATAAAAGCTCGTAATACTAATATCTCAGGAACAATCAACTTCCATACTAGAAGAAGAACTCTCCTAGCAGCACACGAGCAGGACACTAAGCCTAGCAGGACCGCCGCTCCCGCGCTCACAACGGCTGCAACAGGCCAGTGCGGGCGAAGGCGGTCCTGGAATTGCACCCACAAAGGCTGCAACAGGCCAGTGCGGGCAAGAGCGGTCCAGGAATTGCACCCACAAAGGCTGCAACAGGCCAGTGCGGGCGAGAGCTGTTCTGGAATTGCACCCACAAAGGCTGCAACAGGCCAGTGCGGGTGAGAGCGGCCCTTGAATTGCACCCGCAAAAGCTGCAATAGGCCAGTGCGGGTGAGAGCGGTCCTGGAATTGCACCCACAAAGGCTGCAACAGGCCAGCGCGGGCGAGAGCTGTCCTGGAATTGCACCCACAAAGGCTGCAACAGGCCAGTGCGGGTGAGAGCGGCCCAGGAATTAGACCAGCAAAAGCTGCAGTAGGCCAGTGCGGGTGAGAGCGGTCCTGGAATTGCACCCACAAAGGCTGCAACAGGCCAGAACGGGCGAGGGCGGTCCTGGAATTGCACTCACAAAGGCTGCAACAGGCCAGTGCGGGTAAGAGCGGACCTGGAATTGCACCCACAAAGGCTGCAACAGGCCAGAGCGGCGAGAGCGGTCCTGGAATTGCACTCACAAAGGCTGCAACAGGTCAGTGCAGGTGAGAGCGGTCCTAGTCAGTATTAGCCTGGTAACCTTATGCGCCGATAATGCTTTACGATGCCTGAAGAATTAAAGGTCGAAAATGTCGAACACGGCACGAATGAATGACGGCAGGGAGCCTTTAACAGCATAGAAGTGATACTCTCTAGGATCTATTTAAAATAGTGTCAAGCTTATAAAAGGGGGAAATCGAGAATCATAAGATGGTTGCGAGTTTACTTGATTGTTTGTTAGGAAGAGCATACGTATTCTGGTATTCAAGTAAATAGAGAAATAGCATGCTGGTCGATATTCAACTTGACTCCGACACTGCGGTCCAAGCATTAGTTAGGATTAGGATTGTGAGTATATATCGGAGCTCACATAAGAGATGATGATGATGGTGGTTTTGACCTTCATCGGGATGAAGGGGACTTCATAGCAGCCTTCCCAGCACAGATGCTGCGTCCACCATCTCCTGCGATGGCTGCGTCCACCATCTCCTGCGATGTCTGCGTTCACCATCTGCTGCGATGGCTGCGTTCACCATCTGCTGCGATGGCTGCGTCCACCATCTCCTGCGATGGTATAAGCGAGCCTGGCCTACATGCAGGCCTAACTTAGCACCAAGCCAAATGGTCAAACACAAATGCAGCCAATTAAGAAACACGCCTTTAAACTCATAGAAAGGTTTAGTTGGGGCTGCAGGGATACCAGCCGACCAATTCTTGTGCTACTTTATTATTATTATTGTTATTGTAACTCTTGAGTGACTCAGCCATAAAAAGTATCGGTGTATATGCAAATTAGATATTTATCGCCCTCTAGTAACATTTAGTGTAATCTTGGACAGGGTTCTCAGAATAAATAAATAATCATGAACAAATACAATCAAAAAAATACCTTCGAAATAAAAATCACTGATAAAATTAGCCATTACATTCTAGTTATGATTTTAAATTATTCAAAATATTGTTCAACAGGACGAGTCACAGTTTCATTTGAACGAATGCAAGGCGAGATCTCGCCTAGCATTATGCAGGGTGTGGTTATTAAAAACAGATTTAAATGGTAAAGTAGTGACAGGTCGGATATTCGCACCCGTGGAGCATCACGGAGAATCCGCTATATTTGAAATTCGCATCCGTTATGTCATCATCCTCACATCCGTACCTGCATATGATGGATGCGAGTATCACGAGGAGGTGTAACATGAAAATATCGAAGTTGTACGTCATTAACGCTGAGCATAGAAGACAAATCACGATAACCAAACTGAGAAAAACCTTAGGATGCAGATAACATCAATTCATGACCAACATAGAAGGAAATGAACAGATATGGCGGGTTAGTACCAACATGTTTTCCAATCGCATTTTCAAATTGCACTTCGACAAAATACTTGGCAATATTCTCGTGATCGACTCGTCCCTGTACGCTTACACGTACACTTACACGCACGCTTACACGCACGCTTACACGCATACAAAATCTTTGACCTCAAGCGTGACGGATGATACAAACACTATTCAAAACATATATTGCTACTACATAATTACTTGATCAAAGTTTCGTAATTATTCTTGCGAATTTATGTCAAAATCCAATATAATTGATCAAAAATATGTATTTCTCGGAGTTCGTATCGGACTGTTTTGTCCCAATAGTTATTTATCCACGTCAGTTTTATTAGCTGACGTATCCGTGACACTCTAACCTAAGGTAATTCTCATCCATCATACGGCGACCGATTTAAAAAAAAATGCTCAGAAAAGTTGAAAATATCTTATCTGAGCAGCGTTCAAATGGATCATCAAGAGACTGAAGGGTCGGAAGTTTGGGTTTAAAAAAATAAATGACACGTAACCCACGAATGAATTTCGAGCAAGTGCACGACAAAATCCGAACAGTCGACACAACAGACGTCCATTGGGAGCTGGAGGTTGTAGGTTCGCGCACACCTGACCTCGAGTGAGACATTCTGGCTGGTCTCTCAAATGGTAAAAGGCCAGCCCATAAACGTCGTGGGTAAGAAAGGCATCCCGCTATATAAGCAAAAAATATCCAAATTACAAAAAAATACAGAAAAAACTTTATAGCGCAAGCAGAAAAACTCGCTGGTGGTGGAAGTCTATGGAAGTTTACAGTGGATCAGTTAATCAATTATATTTGTGATCCCACACCTTTCCGGGATTTAAGTGACTGTGGAAGTTAAATCGATAGGCAAATAAGCCCTGCGCAAACGTTGTCTTTCGGTATGACCCCGAAAGCTAACGTGAGTCGAGGTTTATAATAATAATAATAATGATAATAATAATAATGATAATAATATTAATAATGACTTTATTGAAGCACTCGATGGTACAATAATCACCACACCGAAACAAGTTTGACAGCGTTCCTACCAATACATTCAAATTACGCACCAAAAGAACATACATGGCGACAAGACAGAGTAGGGCTGACATACGCGACACAGATTCCTAAGTTGTGTTGGCGACAACGCGACTGGATACATTAGTGAGTCCCTCTCCCACATGAATCTATATACCAAAGTTCACTTTTTGAGACGGAAAGCATAAAGCCACCTGTCAGCCACTTAGCAGGGATGTATCCCAGCCTACCATTGACGTACACTTCGTACAATGGGCCCACAACATGGAAAGGCAGACAGCTGCAAACATTATTTCTGTTAATATCGGGATCTTCCTGCACCAGCAATATTCTGTCCCACATCTCTATTATTGGAGATAATTCGCATCCCTCACTATTACATCAGGCCTACAGAAAGGGATTATTAAATTTTAGAATACGCCCCTGGAGGCTATAGGCACTTTGTCTAGCTCGTACCTTAAGACAGTAAACATCATATGCTGCAAATACAAAGCTAGCACTCGTTCTTTTAGGTACATCAACCAACCTCCGGAAAAAAACATTGTATGCTACTTTCAGTTTACTGATCGTGCTCTCGTAAATATACACCACAATGAGTTACAGTAGATAGGGCAGCAGTAGGTTTCAAAGAGCTGTATTTTTACATCTGTCGTGCAGAAGATAAATTTCCTTATAAGCTGATTGCCAACCGCGTTTAATTTCCGGAGTTGCTTAGAGATTTCAGCATTGTCACACCGGTTGTTTGCAATTAGTTGACCTAGGTAGGGGAAATTTTCCACATCATTTAACTGAGCACCATTAAACACATTATTCGTTCGGAACTGGAACCTTTGCATGGTGCGTGGTTTTACTAGCATAGTCGTTAGGAAAAAATGGGCGGAGTTGGCAGTTGAGTCGGTTGCTGTTGACGGACGGCAAGGCACATATGGTAAATTATGAGAAGTTGTGTAGGCTGGTGTCGAAATTTGGTAGACTGAGGGAGGAAAAAGCTGCGAGTTAATGTAGATATAAGTAAAGTTATGAGATGTTCGATGAATGACGATGAATGACAATGTGTCCGCATAAAGGGGAAGTTAGTGTAGAGAAATCAGTGGTACCAGTACCTGGGCTCTGATGTGGAGAAGACTAGACTAGTGGAAACTGAGGTGAAATCATATGAAGAATATGTGTATAGTGTTGGGTACAGTGAAGTGTAATGAGGTGTAGAACATGGGGTGAGGAAGCCAAGGGTGTGTTGTGACGGGAGAGGCGTAGTTGTTTTAACTGCTCTCTACGGGGCTTGAACATGGAGGACGAGTGCAGTGGAGAGAAGAAGATTGAATGTTTTCAAGATGCAATGTTTGAGAGGCACTGCCGGAATGACGTCGAGGGGTAGAATCAATAATGACGTTGTTCAAATTAGAACGGGGACCGTGAGGAAGTTGGAAGACATAATGGATTCACGAGTTCTGTGGTAAATCGGTCACATGGTTTGGTGGGATGGTGGGAGAATGATGAAATGGGGCGAATCCGCAGAGGTGAGGGGGCGTAGGACTAGAAGAAAACCCAAATTGGATGGCGTGAAGCTGGTTTTACGGAAGAGACATCAGAGTGGAGGTAGCGAGAAAGGATTGCAAAAGATATGCCTGAGTGATAATTGATTGTGAATAAATTAACAAAATGTTACACATCCATAAGGAACCTTTTATGCATCTACATTGAATCAATTGCGCAATTATGATAACAGAAAGTATACGCATCCGCAAATTAGAATAACTCCTGAATGTCGACAACTCAATTGCAGAGAAGTATACGTAAGTAGTAATGATACCTCACTGCAGTAGAAATGCCACTGCATGCAATGCATAGGGAAAACGTGTTATAAATAATAGCTACATAATAAAGGAACTAACTGGTGCAAGCACTCACATGTCACATGATGGTGAAGTCATAGGGCAGGCTGAGAGCTCGTCTTACCTGTCGGGAAGAGAAGACGGAGAAATTAAAATTATCACCTGGTGATTTAGTTCAAGAGGTGAAATTTAACTATGGTAGGACATTATGTGTAACGTGTTTGAAGAATAACCCACTCAAATAGGACAACTCGTCCTCACTAACAAAATGACATGTCAAGACAGCGACATGCACATTCATGAATTGCAGCAATGCTAGGTTGTATGTGAGCAAGTTCAACACATTACAAATGTTAGCCTGGATACTTAAATGAAAACCGAAGAGTCGACCACCGATTGCCACTGAACAACACGGCGTGTAGATCAGCGCAGAGACAACACGGCGTGTAGATCAGCACAGAGACAACGCGGCGTGTAGATCAGCAGAGACAACACGGCGTGTAGATCAGCACAGAGACAACACGGCGTGTAGATCAGCACAGAGACAACACGGCGTGTAGATCAGCACAGAGACCACACGGCGTGTAGATCAGCACAGAAACAACATAGCGTGTAGATCTGTTACGATCAGCCTCCGCTAGCAACATATATTTGGAAACATTGCTAACCGAACATTACAACAAAAAGCTGCGTTGTGTATGCCCGAGAAACTGTAGGTCTTAGGCTTGTTAACCCTATCTTAAGTTACACGAATGAAATCCCGTGCCTCGCATAGTTTTTCGGTTCCCCTCCAAAAGCAGGTGGTCCTTCAAATGGATTACATGACGTAGGAGACGTTGACGTGTGGAGGGCCATTTGGGCATCCTGTAAAACTCGACGAGTCAGCACTGTATGGACTAGATCCAATAACAAAGAGGGGCTGTGTTTCACACTGATGAGCTCAGGGTTATCGTATATTGTAAACAGAAAGATGGGAGGAGCCTGTAAATTAGTTAACGGCCTAAGTTTATTTAGTATGCCAATAAGGCCAAGGCTTTAAGACACCACGCCTCTTTGAGGAGGGGCCCAAAAGGTGAATGGTCCCCTTATTGGAGGATCACTTCATATACATAAAACAAGGCCCTCCCATATTATGGTAGTAGTGCAGGACTAAATTGTGGAACATATCACACTTCAGTAGGGGAACCATCGGGTGGAGGTGAGACTGATAAGAGCAGCGATCAACACTCAGCGTGCCTGACATTATAATCTCATATTTAGATGCGTCTAATTTAGCCCTTCAGCGTTTATTTGTTTTGTATGACAACTTTTGCTACATACTAGTATACGTTCACACTAAAATAAGTGTAAAATTACTCAGTTCTCATGTCCCGTGTTTTGTATCTCCCTACAGGAAGGGCGCTTTCCGCTTTCTTTTCTTCGCTTTTGCTTCGTTTTACACTTACTACGCTTCTTTTTGCTGTTCATTAACACTTTTGTTCCGTTGTGTCCGTTTACATTACAATCGGTGTTTAGTGCTCTATTGCGAGTCGAACTGTTGACATGTTACTTTGTTTCAATTCAAAATAATATTATAAAACAACTCGTTTAATCATTTGTACCCTTGCACCTTTTAAATGATTATAACAAACGTATATTGAAGCATACAACAGATCAGCACAGAGACAACAAGGCGTGTAGATCAGCACAAAGACAACACGGCGTGTAGATCAGCACAGAGACAACACGGCGTGTAGATCAGCACAGAAACAACACGGCGTGTAGATCAGCACAGAGACAAAACGGCATGTAGATCAGCACAGAGACAACACGGCGTGTAGATCAGCACAGAGACAACACGGCGTGTAAATCAACACAGGCAACACGGCGTGTACATCAGCACAGACAAAATGGTGCCTGAAGTAAAGGTACTGTGTGACTCATCGACCGCACGGGACACAATTTTAATATAAAATGGCGTGGAGACTTGATGGTTCAGTGAAACTCTGATGACAGACGCATGCAATGAGCGTTCTATTTCCTACACTATTTCATTGTACATTTTTAGGTTTTAATTTAGGCTGATGCGTCAGTACTAGTCGTGCGTCATCACTGGTCATGCGTCATCACATGTCATTCATCATCACTGGTCAATGCGTCATTACTGGTCAATGCGTCATTACTGGTTCATGCGTCGTAACTGGTCAATGCGTCATTACTGGCCAATGCGTTATTACTGGCCAATGCGTCATTACTGGTCATTGCGTCCTTACTGGTCAATGCGTCTTTACTGGTCAATGCGTCTTTACTGGTAAATGAGCCATTGCTGATCAATGCGTCATTACTGGTCACTGCCTTATTACTGGGCACTGCCTTATAACTGGTCACTGCCTTATTACTGGTCACTGCCTTATTACTGGTCACTGCCTTATTACTGGTCACTGCCTTATTACTGGCCACTGCCTTCTTACTGGTCACTGCCTTCTTACTGGTCACTGCCTTATTACTGGTCACTGCCTTTTTACTGGTCACTGCCTTACTACTGGTCACTGCCTTATGACTGGTCACTGCCTTATGACTGGTCACTGCCTTATTACTGGTACCTTTACCCTAGTTGTAATCCAAGACCCGCGAGAAGAGAGCAGCAGCTATCCACTGCTAATGTATTAATATATGGAGATAGACTTCGACTTGACTTTAATTATGACAGGGTTGGATGACTTCAGAGTGGAGTGATGGACTGGAGGGATGGAACTGATGGAGCTCTGAGGAAGGATGGCGGAGCAACGGCCTAACTTTGGTCATCAAGGATGATGGCGCTGTTTTTCCGCCGGTGGCGACTCAAGAAGGAACACCTCAACTTGTTCAACTATTCCAATGAGGATATCGAATAACGGATTAATTATGCTAAAGTAAGACTCGTCTGAAAAAGGAACAATCCTTTTCAAACTGGCGCTGTAGCTTGAAAAGTTTCAGCGTATCCGCGGAGGCTGATATTTTACTCGATAACACTTGTTCATGGGACAAAAATAGAGGATGTACCCTACCGTCCTTTACTCTGACTTGTCGTCCCTTACTCGGACTTATCGTCCCATACCCGGATTTATCGTCCCATACCCGGACTTACCGTCCCTTACTCGGTTTTATCGTCCCGTACCCAAACTTATCGTCCCTTACTCGGACTTACCGCACCTTACTCGGACTTACCGCACCTTACTCGGACTTACCGCGCCTTACTCGGACTTACCGCGCCTTACTCGGACTTATCGTTCCTTACTCGGACTTATCGCGCCTCACTCGGACTTATCGCACCTTACTCGGACTTATCGCGCCTTACTCAAACTTATCGCGCCTTACCTAGACTTATCGCACCTTACCTAGACTTATCGCACCTTACTCGAACTTATCGCGCCTTACTCGGACTTATCGCGCCCTACTCGGACTTATCGCGCCTTACTCGGACTTATCGCGCCTTACTCGGACTTATCGCGCCTTACTCGGACTTATCGCGCCTTACTCGGACTCATCGCGCCTTACTCGGACTTATCGCGTCTTACTCGGACTTATCGCGCCTTACTCGGACTTATCGCGCCTTACTCGGACTTATCGCGCCTTACTCGGACTTATTGCGCCTTACTCGGATTAATCGCTCCTTACTCGGGCTTCAGAAACAAGTGTAAAGAATACAGGCACCTAGCTTGAGGCAGGCCTCTTTAGCAAACTTCACAGAAAAAACGAATTTCAGGAAAGTATAGTCTTCACACGATAGCAGTAATATGCCAGTGTGGCATAGGCAACAAACACGTTTGTCCATGTTTTCAGCCATGTAACACGTAGCTTTGTATGAAAGCAGCAGTACTTTATAAATAAAAATAAAATGCTAAATGACAATAACAATTTAATGTGATTACCTCGTCAGGCAATTACCAACTAAGGGTATCAATTCGTCTCGAGCTGAAACAAAAATTGAACTAGACATTGGCTAGTTAAATTCTTGAGTGACAGAAACTGTCGATCCTGTCTCTCAGTATTGCCAGGTGCTTGTTAAATATGAACATGTTCTGACGCTTCAGCTATAAAACGCTTCATTAAGCTAGTCGTGTTGACCTGAATTTTGAGCCTTATAGCGTTGAAATCCTTGCATCATTTGCAAGCCCTTAGCTTTTTCGATAAGCCTCTGGTACGAGGCGTGATAAACAAGACCTAAGAACAGAACTCATTCTAAAAAAAAAAAAAAAAAAAAAAAAGGAAAAAGCCGCCGTAGAGGAGGTTCTGCGTATGAACAAACTGACAGACGGACAGATGGACATACACTTTATCGAATGCAGGGTCTGAGAGAGCTTGGAGATATAAGGGCGACGAAAAGGTCAGAAAATCCTTCAATACAGAACCAAAAGTATGGTAGTGAACTGAGAAACTTCTGTAACAGTGAAAAGTGCTTAGTGGACTTGAAAGACTTAGTGACGTACTCTTGTAACATCAGCAAAGCAGAACACTGATGAACGTAGACATTATGTTGCTCCTGTTCAATTATGACCGATGATCTGAGATAAACTAGTCAACATCCATCAGGGTCCTGCTTTGCTGATGATGCTAGAGTGATATAGGCATTGCAATGCTTTGATGATGATGCTAGAGTGATATAGGCATTGCAATGCTTTGATGATGATGCAAGAGTGATATAGGCATTGCAAAGCTTTGATGATGATGCTAGAGTGATATAGGCATTGCAATGCTTTGATGATGATGCAAGAGTGATATAGGCATTGCAAAGCTTTGCTGATGATGCAAGAGTGATATAGGCATTGCAAAGCTTTGCTGATGATGCAAGAGTGATAT
>SDVV010032036.1:0-11476 GCA_016164225.1 Gammarus roeselii
GCCGCCAGCAACCCCACCGCCACGTCCAACAGCACCACCAACGCCACGACCACCAGGGCCCCCGCGCACCTCAGCACCACCGCGCCCACCGAAACCACCGCGCAAACCCTCACCCCCACAACCACCAGCAACACCACGACCGCCAGCAACTCAAACAGTGTGGTTGATGTAAAACTGAAATTCCACCATCATGTCAGAGAGGTGGTGAAAAGGCTTCAGGATTGGTCAACAGCCTGCTGAGATCCACCATTTGCTGTAGTCCTCACTTCATGGTGTCCCTCTTTGTGAAGCACATCCGGCCTCTCATGGATTATTGTTTGTTGGTGAGGAATGTGGGTTTTCTTGGGGATTTGAGATTGCTCAAGTCTGTGCAGAGGAGAAAGACAAAAAATGTGGATAGTCTGGCTGAGTTGGATTACTTTTCCAGACTGAAGCAACTTGGCTTATTTTCTATAAGAGGAAGGCTTCTCAGGGTGGACCTTAATAAATACTGGAAGATCATCTGCAGGTTGGATGGTGGCACCAACCTTGGGGGTATTTTTTGGTGAGCTTCTGATGCGAGAACACAAGGACATCCCGATAAGCTCTTGATGCCGGTTTGTAATACAGACATCAAGAGGAGATTCTGTGATCAGTTGTGGAACAGCCTTCCAAGTTTAGTGGTGAAGTCAGATTCCTTGGCTGCATTCAAGGGGTTGCTTGCTGAGTTTCTGGGTGATGTTCTGTTTGAGTTTATTCAAGTTGGGGGAGGTTCTTCTGTAACATGTTGGTATCCTAGCATTGGATCTACCTGCTGGATGCGCCACCTCCCCCCACTTTTTTTTTGTATACATTGCTGTGAAGCTGGAGTGGTGGGTTGTGTTGTGTATTTGTGCGTGCGTGCGCATGTGCGAGTGCTTGCGTGTTTGAGTTTTTGTGTGTGTGTTCTTGTGTGTGTGTTTTTTTTGTGTTTGTGTGTGCTTGTGTATTTGTGCGTGCGTGTGTGTGTGTTTGTTTGTTTGTTTGTGTGTCTGTTTGTGTTTATTTGTGTGTGTGTTTGTGTGCCTGTGTCTGTCTGGATGTGTTGCTTCTTAATATGATTATTTGTTTTATAGTGTGCTGTTCTATAATTTATTTATTTTTTTGTCATTCATATGGATGGTTCATGTGATAGCCTATGGTGGGCACTAATTCCAGTTCTTATACCTGTGTTAACATGGCTGTTTTCAAAATTATACTGGCACGCATGGCTGTGCTGGCCTCTCCCTGCTCTGCTGCTCCTCACTTACTTGTAGCACTGCTGGAGGGGGCTGCAAAGGGAAGAGACCTTTACAGCCCCCAACAGGGCATGCAGGCATGGGAGGTTGTACACCTCAGCCCGCCAGCAATCAAGAAAAACAACACGGCACAAGCACTGCAGCAGGACTCTGGTTGGAATGCGCTCAATAGGTCTAAAGAAAACAAAACAATGAAGACGGTCAACAACTGCACACAAACAAAGCCACAAGATCACATCAAATTGGGTCTAGCAAAACTCATACAACACTGCCTCCAATTTCTCTGCCAGGGCCCTCTTGAAGCTGAGAAATTAATCACACTGCACCACATCAGCAGGCAGCCGGTTCCAAATCTGCACACAGCAAGAATAGAAGAATCTGCGTTTATAGTCCGTCTGACGGCAAGGAACTACCAGCTTGAAAGAAGGCCCACGTGTGCCAACATCCCAACCTCTCTCAAATAGCAAACAAACCTGAATCAACAGAACAATGAAAAATCTTCCAACACTTAACAAGATCTGAACGCAACAACTTCCCCCTCACAGACAACAACTGCATTGCTTTGAGCCGCTATTTATAGTCCACTCAACCCAGCCCATCAATCTCCCTGGTCCACTTCCTCTGCACAGACTTCAACAATCTCAGATCCCTCAAATATCCCACATTCCACACACATGAGCAGTTGTCCAAGATGGGTCTTATATGAGTAATAAACAAAGAGACCATGAAAACAGAACTCTTATTGACAGTAGAGCGGAGCAGACGGGTCGCCAGAGTGGAAGCCTTTCTGATAACACTCCTCACGTGGCGTTGGAACTGCAGCCTTGAGTTAACAAGCACTCCAAAGTCCCTGAAGGAATCAACAAGCTCAAGTACCACACTATTCAAATTATAATTATAAGCTAGCTAAAATTTATATTATCACAGTGATGTCATCATCGGAAAAACCTATAGTCCGTAGCTATGAATCGAACCCAACGTCGCTGGTATGCGAGACCAGCACGCAGTGCACTAGGCCATCCAACACAACAAAAATTGTGATTCAAGCTCTCCTACACATTGTACTGTTTTGGCTAGACTAACACGCTAAAACAGTACAATGTGTATGAAAGCTTGAATCACAACTTTTGTTGTGTTGGATGGCCTAGTGCACTGCGTGCTGGTCTTGCATACCAGCAACATCGGGTTCAATCCCTGGCTATGGACAAAAGGTTTTTCCGATGATGACATCACTGTAATAATTTAAATAAGTCCACCAACAAAATTGTTGGTATAATCTCGTTCTCTATAAGCTAGCTAAAAGTAATTGGGAATTTGGTCAGTTTCTATTTGAATGGAGAAAAGGAAACAAACTTTTTCCTGCCATCCTCTCCAATGGAGCTTTGATGACAGTGCCTGTGTCACCTTAACAAGCCTGTTGTGCTCCTTATCCTCCCTTACTAACAGATTATTAAAATCACTGTCTTTTGTCTAGAAGTGTTATATTTCAAATGAATTGGTTGGTACCAATGTTCATATTCATAGCTAGTTACCTATTTGTCATCAACAATATTATGTGTTTTGTAGCTACTTCCTAATTTATTTGTACTTTTCTTCCAAAATGTAGCTAGCTAGCCTGTTACTAGGATTGATATAAACCAGTTTCTTTATCTAAGAAAGTAACGCTTCACAAAACTCTGTCTTGGTCATGGTTTATAGAAATTATAAATTAGGTGAATTAATTTTCAGTTGCTCAACCTGCTAACAACTTGCTACATTCATTCATGGCTATTCCAGAGTCAAAAGTGAAAGCTATCAATATTGAAAAATTTAGGGGTCTTGTAAGAAACTATCTCGAACGAGTAAGTATTCTAATATTGTTAACTTATGAGCTAGTTACTGATTATCATTTTCTAGCAATGGTATCTAGCTATGAGGCATGTGAAAGGTAACTATAGCAGAGAAGGTGATGAGGGAAAGCATGATATGGTAACAGTGAAGACAGTTCCAGATTGTAGGTTTGAGCAGTCAATTGTATTGTGGGAAGATTCCCCACACAATTTTTCCTATGTTGAAAAGCAGTTTCTGATGAAAACCAATGATTGATTTGAACAATCAAATCTGAATGGCATTTAGATTTTTATGAATAATTAACCGTGAAGATGTTCAGAAAATTGACATTCTTCTAACTATTATTTTAAATCCATAGTTTTGAACAAATTTTTTGACTGGACCAGTTTTGATATTTGAAAAAACATTGAAAACCCCCTTGTACAGAGTTGCCACAATGATAAAATGCAGCTTTGAGTTAGGTTTGAATGTCTAAGAGAATGATGATGGAGGATAAACAACCATGATTAATTATTTTGTAGTCAATTATGGTTGTAAAACAAATATGATGTATTGGAAACTACTGAGCAAATCTACTATGTTTTTACTGGGGTATTCCAATGGATGTCTGAAATAATATAGCCTGGAAAGAGTTTGACCTGTACTTTGGCAAGATACTGCTTTGAATGTCTGTTGAAAATGCTCTACTCTGAAGTAGTTTTCCATACCTAATTACTGGAATAATATTGCTTGTACACGAAGATAATTAGCAGAGAGATCTGAGCTTGTGAAAATGTGATTAATAAATGATACCTACTGCTGGAATCTCATTCCAGAAACTGTACAATTATAGTTAGATGAACTTTTGTGTGATAGATAGACCCTGATCAGATTGTTTTCAATATATATTTGGGAAAGATGTACTTCCTCTTTGCAGTGAATGTAGCTTGAGGTGTACTAACTTCATCTCATTCTTCCTCAATGCCCCAAATATTAGTTTCAAATTACATCCCAACCTCTGCTCCAACCATTCAGCCTTTAGGCATCAAGGGACAAATGTCAAATCACATCCTAGTCATGTATAAAGACATGATTTCTTCTGGCCTGAAATTTAGATTTTTTTCATCACAAAACAACTGTTTTGGTTTCCAATTGTCTATTTACACACAGTTGTTCCAGTACAAATCACTAGCGAGTTTCAATCAATACATCTCCACTCTTCTCAAAATTCTTGGAAGTTCAAAATTTCAGTGAAATACTGCAGCTAGCTACCAAGCTCCCACATTGTTTTGGTATGATATTTATGTCATCAATTTTTCTTTGCAGCATCACTATGAGGCAGCTGTCTTCTGGGGAGACAAGGTAGTGACTTTGTCTGATGGTGACCCCATTGATGTGTATTGGCTGGTCCAGGCATACATACACACTCAGCAGTACCACAGAGCTTGCCTTCTGGTCAACACACACAATTTGGCTGGGGTGAGTGTCTTTTATTTAGTGTATGCATATAAAATATAGTCCTGAGCCACTAAGAGCATGATCTCCATTAAATTTTCTAAATAAAGATGTTTGAACTGCCAAGACGATGCTTAGTTAGACAATGAACGGGTCAATATTAGAGCTGTTTTGATGTATCGGTGTTTGTGTAATTGGCCTTTTTTACAGTAGCAGTATTGGTGGAATTTTCTCTAGTAGCACAGATTCTTGTTTTTATATGTTCTATTATTTACTGAGAAATTATTATTTAATGAGAATAAGTATTTTATATAAATTCATATAATTTGTCTGATTGTTAGTTTAAGGTTTGATTATTTTAAGAGTTGAAACCAATAGTAAGTAATGTTTTTTTTTTAGCATTGTGGTAGACAACTTATTATGAAAAAAATAATGTATTATAAAATTAGCTACTAAAATTTGATTATTAGTAGCAAACAAATATTTTTTGAATCATTACTGCTTATGCAGAAAACATTCACATGGCTTTACAAGTGTTTACAAGTGTAGGAAGACAACAACAGGGCTATTGGCCCAAACTTGGTTGCCTTTTGATAGCTAGAGGGTTGGTGCTTAAGTAGAATGTCTAAGAGCGCTTCATGTGCAATTTCTGTTTGAAAAACTTTAAGAAAGGGAACGGTTGAGCTATTTATTGGCTATTTATGTAGAACTTATCAAGCTGTGACCTAAACATATAGATTGTATTGCTGTTAACAACCTCCGCTGGAAGTTTGTTTCATTCTTTGACTACTCTATATGTAAAGAAATTGATAAACGTTTCCCAACTATTTTGTATCCATTGTTCCTAGTCACTCCGCTTGTATCTAGAGTGAAAAGGCTCGCACGGGAAACATTTTACTTACCTTTCATAATCTTCCACACTTTGATCATGTTGCCTCTGACTCGATGTTTCTCTAGCAAATAATGATTGAGTTCACTTAGCCTTTCTTCATATGATTAATTCCGCAGTGAAGGGATAAGTTTGGTAGCTCTACGCTGAACCTTTTCTAATTTAATAACATCTTTTCTAAGATATGGAGACCAAAATTTAACGGAATTCAATTATGGTCTGTGGCTGTTATTGTACAAGATAGTGCAGGATATCATAACTAGCATTTTGTTGCCTTTCTTGGCAGCCTCATTACATTGCTTGCTACTTTTCAAGTTGTTATGAATGATTACACCTGACAGGAACAAGTTTCTTTCTGGACATTAAGTATTTGTATTTGATTTTATGAGGACCTATGTGCATAACTTTACATTTTTTAACGTAAATTTCATTTGCCACTTTTCTGATCAATCAACAATTTTGTTTGTCTAGTTGGATCTGCTGACACTCTAGTTCAGTTTGCACTTTTCCTCCTATCTTAGTATTGTCTTTAAACTTGCTAATGTTTGAGAGTACATTGCTATCAAGATCATTGATGAATATTATAAAGATACTGGACCTAACACAAATCCTTGAGGCACGCCGCTTGTGACATTACCCCAGAGGGGAGGAGCTCCATTAAGTAAGCTAGCATTTTATCCGGTTGTTAAGCTTGCCTCAAATACCAATGCTGTGCAATTTACTAACCAGGTGCTTGTGGGGAACTTTATCAAGGGCCTTTTGAAAGTCAAGGTAAATGATATTGATAGGAGATTTTGTGTAGTAGATTTCAATTATATTCTTGAAAAAGAGTAGCAGGTTCATAAGGCAAAACGGTTGTGTCTTAAGCCATGTGGAGAGTTTCCAATAAATTTGTTTGATTCTAAATTTTTTGTCATTTTATCCGTTATCAAACTTTTCATCACTTTGCCTATGACTGAGGTGAGACTAATTAGATGGTTATTTCTGGGACACTTATTGTCCCCTTTTTTAAAACCTGGAGTAACATTGGCCTTTTTCCATTTATAGGGCAGGTGCCACCTGTGAGAGATTGGGTGAATATGTTTGATGAATGTTTGGGGATTTTGTTTATAGTCTCTTGTAGAATTCTGGGATGAACTTGGTCTGGACCTGGAGATTTTGTGACTTGGAATTTATCTATGTATTTAGTAACTTTGTTGGGGAAAAGTTCACTGGGCTGAGGGCTTCAATTTATCTTTCTGCTATGAAATTCTCAGGGGAAGGAATATCTTGATTCTCTAATGTTAATACAGAACAAAAGTATTCATTAAGTATGACACTCATTCTGGTGCCATCCAGTTCTAGCTCACCAACATCGTTCTTGAGAGGGCCTATTACAGATCTTGATTTTTTTTCCTTGAAATATAACTAAAAAGTTGTTTCAGATTAGTTTTGGCATTAGCTGCAATTTAATTTTCATTATCTTTCTTCTTACGTTTCTGGACCCACTTTAGATCTCTTCTGCTGATGTATTCATTTTTTGCTACGGCATTATGTGGATGTTTCTGTTTTATTGAGTGCATTGCTTTTTTCCCTGACTGAAGGTGCTGCAATTCTCCTTTCCAGTGCTTAGGCTCATTGACCGCTGTTTGCCTGTTTTTTGCATGGGATATGCTCATGTTCAATTTTTTCAAGTGCAGTCAGGAAATTGTTGCAAGATTGATCAACATCTTGTCCGAGGGTTATATTTGCTGACGCCATTTGCTCACTTGAGCTATCAAAGGTAGCTAATCTAAAGTTAAGGACTTTTTTGCAGTTGGTTGATGTTTTCAACTCTATTTATATAAAAATACAGATGCAGTTTTGGTTGCTAGTTCTGAGTGGTTCACCCACTTTGACATTTGTGACATATGTTGCTTGCACTAAATAGGAGAACAAGAATATTGCTACCTCTTGGAGGTGTCTTCACCATTTGGGTTATGAACTTATTGTTCGCAAAATCAATCAGACATTGTCCGTTAGTAGTGCATTTGTCCGTTTCCCAATCAATGCCAGGGATATTGAAGTCTCCAAGCACAATTCTGTGTTGTGACAACATCGACAAGGGTGTTATAAAGATTGATATCATCTGCAACCTTGCATTTGGAGGGAAGATAGACTAGGGTGATTTTGACATTTTATGTTTTTCCACTATTCTGATTGATACTATTTTGTGTCTGTTGTTTGGAATAAGGACTTTTAAATTTGCAGTGTTTTTTACGAGAAACAACTCTCCTCTGCCCTCTTAGCCTTTTCTATCTTTGTGTAATACTGAGTAACCGGGTAGAGTGAATTTGCCTAAATAAAGTCTGGTGCTCGATTTCATTCATGATTCTGTGATTGCTATTATCAATATTTTCATTCATTGCAAGGATACCTAATTCATCTATTTTATCACAGAGACTTCTAGCATTCACATAGTGACATTAGAGTGCACCATTGGTCACATTAATTTGATTTTCTTTACTTGTACTGCTTCTACTTTGAGAGTTGTTGTGTCAGAGACAGAACTTTTCGTTCACACGGATTGTACAAGAGGCTTTGGCTGGAGTCCTCTGCTCAGGTGCTTAACTAGATTGTAATTTTCTTCTTGCACTATCGTAGCACTTTGAAGTTTGGCCTGCTTGAGCTTGTCTTGACTCAATTTAATTGAGAATAGCTTGTATCTTCTTTTACTGTGGTTAAACAACCAATACAAATAATATGACCTCATCCATTTCTATTTGATATTTATTAATATCAATGCAGCTGCTGCCATATATTTTCAATATAATATTTTGCTTCCACCACTTATTTAATTGGATAATCATTGTGTGTTCCACAGAACGGGAGTCTGTGCTACTTGTCTGCCCTGTGCCACTTCAAAGTGCAAGAATATCAAGCTGCTCTGAATCTCCTTGAAGCTCCTTTCTGGCCTGTGTCAGATGGTCTCAGCGGGGGAAACAGCAGCGGAGGCGGGGCTCCTATCAAGGGGGGCAGTAGCTCCCGCCCCGTGCCTGCTCTTGACGACGTCTTGTCCCTCGAGTCTTCCCGGCAGCTGCTCAGGGCTAAGATTTACGAGGCTACCGATAACCCGAACCTGGCGAGCGAGTGCTACCAAGCTGCACTGATGGCCGACCCTCTCTGCTACGACGCTCTGAAGGCTCTCACCGACCACCACATGCTTAGCCTACAGGAAGAACGGGACCTGCACGCCTCACTTCCCCTGGCGACGCGCTGTGATTCGCAGCAACAGGCAGACCTCGTCAGAGTGTGTTACCAGACCAAACTGAACCGGTGTGCAGTGACCGTACCTGGTCCATCCACCTCCAACACCACTGACAACAGCCCTGCCCTGCCTGTGCTCAACAAAGGTCCCATTGATCTGGATAACCTTCCCCCGACTGTGTCTTCATTGGCTAACAACTTGGACATTTTGACTGCCAGAGCTGAAAGTTTATACTATAAGTGTAATTTTATGTCATGTTTCCAATTAACAAGAACAGTCTTGGAACAGGATCCATATCACACTGAATGTCTTCCCATACACATAGCATGTTTGATAGAACTTGAACAGTCAAACTCTTTGTTTCTACTTGCCCACAAGCTGGTGGATTTATATCCAGAAACAGCATTAGCTTGGTTTGCAGTTGGTGCTTACTATTATCTCATTGGCAAGAACGAACACGCTAGACGCTATCTTAGTAAAGCCACTTCAATAGACAAGGTGTTTGGTCCTGCCTGGATAGCCTTCGCGCACTCGTTTGCTGCCGAGAACGAGCATGACCAGGCGAGCGCGGCGTACTTCAAGGCGGCACAGCTTATGAAGGGCTCTCACCTGCCTCTCCTCTACATTGGCATGGAGTACAGCCTCACCAATAATCCCAAGTTTGCAGAAAAGTTTTTCCAAAAGGCTGCTGAGATGGCACCGGATGACCCGTTTGTGCTGCACGAGCTTGGGGTGGTCAACTTTAGTAATCAACAGTGAGTGTTGTAGAGGCACTGCAGCGAATGGTTTGTTTTGATGAGGTTGCCTACCTCAGACTTGTAGTGGAGCACTCAGCATCACCTTGTCTGGAGGTGTTGCTGGTACAAGTCTGTTAAGGTGTATGCTGTCTTTCCTCACTCATATCCGTATGTTTCACTTATATCCATCTAAAAGATGTAAGGACACCAAGGTCCGTGTAGTCTTTGTTTCTCATGCTTGATCACTAATGGTGCGTTATTTGCACTTAACCTGCATGTATGATGCTGCCAAGGTTTGTGTAGTTGTAATTCTGACTCTCTGTTCTGTATATCACTAAAGCTTCTCATTGGTATGGGACTGCTAATGTGTGTACACTTAGTAATCTTTATTCTTCATTATATCACTAATGTATCTACTACCCTACATAACCCAAATCATTATGACATTCAGGTTTTCAAGAATACAGAACATGGTTCATTAAAATTCACTGGAGATGGGTTTGATAGTGAGTTACTTTTGTAACTTTTATGAACCTCAGAATAGCTTTTGAATGTGTTGGACAGGAAATTTTTACAGAATTTTTGACATTATAGAAAATTCCATTGACAAGTTTGGTAAAAAGTTATCTTCTTGATTAGGAGTAAACAAATTGTGTCAGTATGCCTAATTTAAGAGCACCACAAGGGTCGATCCTTGGACAGCCACTTCTTAATCTACGTTAGTGAGTGTATACACTAGGAACTGGTTAGCTTACGTTGTTTTTGCAGATGATCCTAGAGTGTACTTAATCAGATTTTTAAAAATGATTCTATTACACAAAATTATGCTGTTACAATTATGGATAGCTAATCAATTGGTCAACATTTTAAACTGCTTCCATCTAATAAGTTGATGCTAAATGTTGACAAGACACAAGTTATGATATTTCCTTGGAGGTAGCTATATATGCATCCCTAGCTCACAGGTCAAATTGTAAGGTCAGCCAAGTGTAGATGTAGAAAAAGCAGATTCTCATTGTAATAGTAGACAAGAGATAACTGGGAATATTTACAACATTTTGCGTCATCCTCTACAAAATGCAAAATTATCCAACAACTTCTAGGAAAATTTTTTGTACTATGGCCTTACTCATTTCTCTAATTTGCTGTGTAAATGTGTGCTTCTATCTACAAACACATCTAACACTTATCAGACTTGGTCAAAGGCATGTCATTGATAACAAGTCACATCCTATCAGATGTAATTACTCTTTGCCTCTTTCGTTGCTGAAATATTCGCTGAAATATTCTCTCAACCTGCATGCTCAGGGGCTAAAGCTTTTAATGCAATAGTTACAGACATTAGAACAAGTAAATCTACAGGTATTTTGAAATGTAAACTATTCTCATACCTGTTTTGACTGGTAGCGTCGACCGGGGTGACTCCCCGCGGTCGATAACCCGGAGTGACTCTCTGCACTCCCTTTTTGGGCACCAGACCATTGAAAATCACAATATTTGACTACGGGACTTGGAAGAGCAGGTCTTTGTTAGTAAGTATCATCTACTTGTAGAAATTCGATGTGCGCACAGAATTTATGAAAAATCGCCTAAGTGAAGGTGTGTTTTTCAGGTCCCCGATAATTTTGGTTCGGAAAAATCAGCGTTCTGCAAACATTGATGCTGTGGCTAGAGTTTTCATTTGATTAGGATCAAATTTGGTGGTGATACTCGGAATATGTTTTAGTTTGTTGCGTCTGAAGAATTTTGGAAAGAAATGTAAACTTTTGTAGATATATACCAATATACAACCCCGGGGAATCACCCAGGTGAAAAAACGATCGGGGGTGATTCCCCGCACTTATTTTGTTATATATTTTGTTTTTTTCTTCAGAAAAAAAAAATCAATTCAATTCTACACTCATATAATGACATCTGGGAATAAATGACCCACAATAATCACACCACAGCTAATTTCAAAATGCGTAACCAAGTTTATAATGACCGATGTATATAGCACATGGTGACATGTCTGGGCCTAAGAGTTAACTTATGTTTAACGCCCAGGAACGATCTTTTTTTATCATCTTTTCATATCAAGATGACAATACCTTACCTAGCATGA
>SDVV010032037.1:0-11476 GCA_016164225.1 Gammarus roeselii
ATATACGTTTGCATAAAAGGGCGGTAAATTTTATTTTTTGCATGCTTAATTTTGCATTAATTATTCGTCGGTTCACATTATCTACTATTCGTACCTGCTGCTTGAACGCAGTGGTAAAGAAAGTTGTCGATCGACATTTCGGATTAATTTAATTCAACGTTTTGAATTATTTTCATTCATCATCAGGAAATATATAATAGGCGGTTAAACACGTACTTTTTTGATTCATGAGGCTCTACACCAAGAATCGTGTATACCGAAAAACAAAATCAATTGCGAAACAATTTACTTGTGCGAGCGAATGCCATATGCTGCAAGTTTATAGCTGGAATAGAAGTTAAAATTATCGATGCCTCAGCTATTATCAGTCTATTTGGGTCGTGCTGACGGTCGATGATGTTCATATTTTCTTCCAAACTCGCTCTGGTTACTCGCGCGCAGTGTATTAGTCGTAAGTGTTTTTTTTTTCGGGCCTGCTGAAGTTAAGGACCAGTCATCTGGTCAATCTAGCTTACGTTGTTTTGAAGCATACAATTTACATTTGGGCACAAAAATTTGCAGACTACGTTCTCAGCAAACCATTTTAGTATACAATTTATATGCCCACCTGTAGATATGAATGGGATTTGCTGTTCTTGATTCACACCGTACGTTGAAAATGTTGGAGAAATTGGTCATGAAAAATGCCAGGGTGTTTTTGGATGATAATACTGGTAGGACAAAAAAATATTATACTACTTCAATCAATTCAACAACTATCAAGGAAACAGCAATGCATGAAGCACGAATTTCATATGTTGCTCGGTTCAAGAAAGATCTATTTATATTTACCTGTTTTTCAGTCTTTTCTGCCTAGTCTATAGCGAAAATTAAATATTTTTATTCAACCGTGAAATTTAACATTTATGATTTTTGCTACGGTGTTTCATGTGGATTTCTCTTCTTAGTGATTTCTAGTAAATAAAAAATTCCAAAGTTCCAATACATAGCGAAAAATAACAAATTTAATATTTCCGTTTAATATCAATAACTAACGAATTTCATTTCGCTGACAACAATAACACGGAAATTCGTTGATGGTGAATTTACTATGTAAGAATTTAAAAAAGGTTCCATAACAGATCATTTGTATTGATTTACACTGTGCTAACGGTACTTATGTCGCATCCGGCTGTTAATGAAACGAATTCGAAAAATAATTTTTTTAATTTGTTCAGAAGTGAAGCGAGATAGTATCTTTTTATTTTCCGGTAATTTTTAACTGTACGCGTTCGCTTGATTCAAACGTAGACGCTTGCTCTCATTTCCGCGCACGGATTCACTAATGTATTTAATTACTTTAGAAAATAAAATATTGTTTTGCTGAAATAAATTCAGCAAAACAATCGTATTTTTGAAAAAAAATGGGTCTCCAGCCTAACCCCACGTTGCTTCTTGCCACTATATCCCAATTACGTTCTCTATTTTATTGATATCATTTGAGATTCTAACCTACCAACCTATGCGTGCATTGTTGCCCATATCTACTCTCTCGCCGCTCCCATTCGTGTGGTCAATCGGGCCCCTATAACGATGCTTATTCACCAAATAAGTGTTCTGTATATATCGCTCAGCATCTCAGTTACCCAGGTACTACGGACCTGGTTCGTAAGTGGCTGAATGTGGAGGCATGGAAACTGAGGTTAACGTCAGCGAAGTGATTGGTTCTTGCAGTAGCCTTAATACAATACGACTCCTGGACTGTGTATGTGTGTCTGTCTGTCCGTCATACCACTTCATTAATAAGCTAACAAAAAGTCAAAGAGTTGGTTGCTAGCGAAAGCAAATCTTCTAAACACCAATTGTTGTATCACGAATACACAACAATAGGTCAACAGGCCTCTCCTGCCACTACGAACATTAAGGTTCGAAAGTCGTTTCACACATACTGAAAAAAATAGCTGTGCCTTCCATACTCCCATGTCAGTTGGTAAACCCTCTGTCCCTAGTCAATTTGTGTGTTACTAGACTAATAATACATATTTTTATACTCCCAGATACCACTTTTTCGACGTCAGCCTGAACACCGTTTTAATGGCCTGTAGTGGAACTGTTAACATGACATGATTTATTTAACTCTGTGAAAACCAAGGCACCTTAGAACAGGTGGCAGCTTACCAGTTATTGCATAAGATGTTGCAAAATATATATAATTACAAAATTGTCAATGCTATCGATGTTAAGAAGAAACTGACATACACTTGAATCGTTTCATGGATACAGACGTTAATCCTCAAGATGCAACAAACTATGTTGACCTCAAATGTTTCGTGAGTAACGAGGTCTTTCAGACAGAGCTGCATCGTAGCAACGTATTTTGGCATTTGATATTTATTTTCACTACTGTCCGACCAACTATTTCCATGTAAAAAAATATTACTAACTGTTCACAATGAGCAACAAATTTGCGGCACCTGATGCAAATTCTCGTATCGATGCAAATTCTTGAATCGCAGGATTAACACTGAGCTTTAGAACATTTTGGGAAGATTATGAAACAAGTGCCTGCCAGTTTCGGGAAAAGGACATTTTCCTGAGCTGGGCTTTAAAATTCTAACCAAGTGTTTGGTTCAAGTTACCTACGGTCAAAAGGTATATAAAGCCATGCCTCCTGATGACCTAACCTAAGAAGAGTTGAAGCTACACAGATACAGATATTAGGCCTAATCCCTCAGAAAAGGGGTGGCCAACGGCACGGAGCACCTCACTCTTCTCTTACACTCACACAACTTAACCCTGTTGCGCTTTGGAGTCCAGTCGGTAGACAGCGCAACACACCCTCCGGGTCATGAATGCGGTCCGTATCAGCAGAGGGCCGACAGTGACTGGTTCACCCCTGCCGTGTCATGATGACCGGGCCCCCTCCCACCCTCGACCATCCCGTTTCTCAAAGAGATGCCAAAGACGCAAAAGCACATCAGGGCAGCATCAAAAAATATTCATTCACAATCATTCATCACTCACGCCTATACATCGCACGCTCTCTCGCTACCTCCACGCTCGTGTCTCCTTCCTACGCCTGTTTCACACTATGCAGCCACCCACCCAACCTTCGGTCTCCCTCTGGGCCTACGCACACTTGTCTCTGCATTCAACACCTTTTTTCACTAATCTCCCTTCACCCATCCTCACCATGTGACCGAACCATCTCAAAACACGCGAATCAACTCTGTCCTCCAACTTCTTCACCATCCCCGTTTTAACTCGCACCATGCCGTTATTGATCCTGTCTCTCAGCGTAACACCAGCCATGCTCCTCAAACACCTCATTTCGAAGACATTCAACCTCCTCTCTTTCGCTCTCGCCGCCCCAAGTCTCAGATCCGTAGAGCACAGTTGGGACAACTACGCCTTCACACAGCCATCTTTTTGCTTCCATCCCCAACGTCCTACAGCTCATTACACTATACATTGAAACCAACGTTACACCCTTCCTTCACTTCAGTTTCCACTAGTTTAGCCTTCTCCACATGGAAGCCCAGATACATAAAACCTTGAACTTCCTCCCATAACTCTCCATTTAGGAGGCCACTAATTCGACTTGCATCGACATTCCTCGAGCATCTCATTACTTTACTTTTATCCACGTTCACTCAAAGCTTCCTCTTCTCACACACTCTGCCAAACACAGATACGAGCTTACACAGCTTCTCCTCCAAATCCACCACCAGCGATGCATTATCCGGCCAACTCCGTCCATTTGTTTCGACCAGCTCCAAGCTACGACCCATTACACGCGTTCACCTCCCTGACCACTCCATCCATGTAGAGGTTCAACAGCCGGGAGACATACCGCAGTCCTGTCTCAGACCCACTTCCACTGTAAACCAATCACTCACCTGGCTCCTCACTGTGACACATGCTCTGCTGTCAACTGAGAAACTCTGAACTGTTTCCAATAGATTTTCACCCACTCCATACAGACGCAACACACTCTACAGCACTTCTTTGTCAACCCGGTCGTGAGCCTTTTCCAGATCAATGAAGGCCCAGAACACATCCTTTCTCTTCGCAAGGTTCATCTCACAGACTTGCTTTACTGCAAAAATCCTGCACACCATCTACCACTCCTAAAGCCCCGCTGTTACTCCCCAATTGCGCCATCCGTACAGTCTGTAATCCTTTTGATCAGCACTCGCCCAGACAACTTATCAACCACACAAAACAAAGTGATACCTCTTGAGTTGTAGCACTCATGTTTATCTTCTTTACCTTTAGTGGTGCACTGCACCACTCAATCGACACCCCACCCGCAACAAAACCCAGGTTCAGGTTTGCCAATCGTTACTTCACCTCTTTTCAGTCACTCGGCCGCAACGTCATCCAAACCGGGAGCTTTCCCTGATTTCATCATCTCTACCGCCTCATGCAAATCTTCCCTACTAATGTCCGCTACGAGTCTCTCTACAAACAACGGCATCCGTGCACTCCCACGCGCAGTAACAATGTCAGCCTCTCTGTCATCCTCGACATTCAACAACTCATCAAAACACTCGGCCCACCTTTTCCGTACAAAACCACTCTCGTCAACAATTGGCCGTTTTCATCTTTCACCGCCTCCTCCTTCACCTCTTTCCAAAACATTTTTGTTCTCCAAATTATGTCACAACCGTCTGCCCCACCTGGCATCAGCTTTTCTTCTGGCTCTCTCCACCACCCGCTTTAACTCTTTGCTGTTCTCTTTGTAGTTGTCCTAGGCCACCGCTGATCTCCCTTGCAACCACTCCTCAAAAGCTTTTCTTTTCTGTGCCACCGCTAGTTTGACCTCATTCCACCACTCGCAGCCATTCCTTCTGCACCCGCTCACATGGGGCACACCACATTTTCCGCACATCTCGATAACGCATGTCTGAACGTCTCTCATTCTTCCTCCACATCTAACAGGTCCTGCCCTCTCAAGTCGTCATATTCCCCCCTCAACGCCTGTTGGAACTCCTCAGCTTTGTTTTTCTCCTTTAGCTCACTCACCTTCACTATTCTTCTTCCTCCTCATACTGTTTTGTCCCCCTTTCATCCTCTGCTCCACTCTTAGTCTTCATTCTACCAACAGATGGTCAGACACTCCTCCCACCCCTCTGAACACTCGCACATCCAACAGCCTTTCCACCACTCTTCTTGAAATCAACACAAAAACCAGTGATCTCTCCACAACGGGCCATCTATACCCATGTGTACCTGTGGATATCTCGCTTCTCGAACATGCTGTTTACAACCACCAGCTCCTGTTTCATGCACAGACCTATTAGATTTTCACCACTGTCCTTTCTACCAGGAATGCCATACTTTCTCATCACATTCTCCACCACTACATCTCAAACTCTCGCATTAATGTAGCCCAAGACCAGTATAAGTACATTGAATTAACCTCCAAAATATCTCAATGCCCTCACTCAGGTCCGTCCAAAACTGCTCCCTCTCCTCTCTCTGCCAGGTTCGTACGCACTCACAAATGCCCAGCTTTCTACACCTGGTTTAACTTTCACCCACATCAATCTTGAGGACACCACCTTCCACTCGGTGACGCTACAAGCCAATCGATCACTCAATATCAACAACACGCCTTCTCGTGCCCAACTTTCTCCCACGCCCGGCTTCCTTCCACTTACTTCGCAAAACTCACATTCGCCTTTTCAACTTCATCTCACTCAGCGTCAATACAACATCTCACCAATCTTCTCTTTGCTTTACACGTACTACAACCACGCACATTCAGCGACCCTAAAATTAGGGTTCGGAGAGGCGTGAGCCTCTTCTCCCCTCGCCCGTCTTGTCTTTTAGGGAGGATTTTACAGAGGAAGGGATTCCTAGCCCCCTCGCTCCGCCTCTATAAGTCGCCTTCTACGACACGCATGGGTTTTGCTAACACGATTCTAACTCTCCTACTACAGGGGAGTTAGAATCAATTCATAGGATGTCAATATGACGATTGAGTGGGAATATATTGCGAGATTTCGTTTCACATCAATGTAGCAGTTATGCTTAAATCGAGTTTGTAATTGTCCTACAGTAGCTAATTGAATCCTTTCATTACATCTAAATCCTACGTCAAGTTCCACAGCATTACGCAGCTTTTCACCTTCAAGGGGTTGCGTGTAGCATCGATCATCAGGTATGTCAAGACTCCTTACACAATTCTCATCCCTACACAACCCTCATCATTTGAGGCGCCGACCTACAATTCAGAGTGGGGGGGCCGGCTGAGGGGTGTTGGTGCTACCACCATCAGTAACTGAGACGCTGTTGGGGCATGCCACCACCACCTTCACTGGCGCCTCCCAAAGCTCCTCCCCCGTTGCGATTGTTGGGGTCATCGAGGTTGATGAGGGTACCCTAGTCCGCCTTACGCATCACATGGGGGTCCGGAGGGTACTCAAAGTTGTTGTTGTGTGAAATCTCTTCATGACGTTTCTCCACAAGTTTCTTGGTAAGTGCTCGCACACTCAGTTTGTGTATGAACTTTTCACTAATAGTGCTAACGGACAACTCACGACAGGCCATGGCATTCGGCTTGCCATGTAGAAGAGCCGGTTGGTCCGCAATCACTTTCAGCTTTGGGACGTCGGTCATGAGAAAAGGGGTACACCAGATTATGGACTGAGTGCAGGCCAGGGTCCAGATCTTTCCTTTGCTGCACAAGGCCAAACCTGGCCAGCCGATGATCGCAGTACATATCAGGGACTTTCATTGCCTTCACAAGATAGTCCTTACGAATTAAATGCTCCACTCAGATTTTAGTTCACACTACCTTTCCAGTTGAAATGAAATCAGCAATTTATTTTCCAGCGTTCTGGCTGAGTTCAGTTTTTTTTAACAACTTCAACCTATTGATGGCAAAGAGTAAATTTCCCATCAGTTTGGAATAACTTGGACTGAGCTAAACGTTATGAATGATAGTTCTGAAAAAAATGCAGTTGCCAAAAATATACATCACGGAAAAAGAGAATGAATACTTTATTTCATTGCAGCTTCTGATTTATTGAAAAAATCTTATTGACTAAACTGAAAAGCTCTAATTGGCACCACGATACTACGTCCTCCGTATTGGTCCTAATTTCCTGCTGGGTGGCAAAAATAGTTTCCGTGACGTCACACGGTCTTGCAGACGATTCTTTGTTTCGACCATACCTGATCTATGTAACATGGGCAGTGGGACATCGGAACCAGTTTACGGAAAGTTGTTCATGCCTCGATATTGAGCATATCTTCTGATCGTATATATAAATTTTTCGATCGTCTACAGATTGAGAAATGTGTTCATAAGATCAGAAGACGTGCTTAGCATCACAGCGTAAACCACTTTTCGTTGAATGGTTCTGATGTCTAAAAGTGTATTGTTGATATAAACATATGGCCAAGATGCACGGACTCGAAAATTTAATTATGTGAGTCTAGATTATGAACAGCCTTGTTTCTCATTCTGTCTCTCCGTCACCTCACGTTTGATCATTTTTAGATAGGCAAAAATTTGGAAGCCTAAATAATCATTGGCTCAAAAGGCGAGATTCTGCGCATTACTTGAGGTATCACGAATACGGGGCAACACGACGCGCAAGGTATCTGGCGACTCAGAAAATAGACTTTATGGACGCATCACAAACACTAGAACAACGGAATGTGTCAGTTTCTTGACAATACCGAAAAGGATCATTCAAATACTGAACGATGTTGAGACATCTCTTCAGCAAAGGATCAAAGCTTCTGTGGCGGGAGACGGGAAGCAAGGACGGGAGATGGCAATCATGGATGAAGGACAGGAGAGAGGCCAAGAAAAAAAAAAACAAATAGAACGAAGAAGCAATACTTTTTACATAGATTTTAAGATTGTGCAATTCCCCAGTCCGCCAGCGAAGCGACGGGTTCATGTCCTAGTAACATTTTTCAACTTGAGTCTCACACTGGATATACGTGTAACATTTATATTTCGACAAACATCTGTACATTTGAAATAAAAGTTCTAAGCAAAAATGTTGAACAGCTTATGAAATATAAAATCACCACAATATTGAAATGTTAGTAAGATACATTACTAGGTTCATAAAATGTAGTTTAAGAAATATATCTCCTGTAACAATTCGATTTCGAAATTAATTGCTGGATATGTACCCTCACGGAAGTGAGTATCGCACCCGTGACATAAACAGTAAGCTATATGCAAAGGGACACGCAGACTCAAGTAGAAACCTTCATCATGATCCCATCAGTGGATTATGGTCGGCTTGTTAGTTGGCAGTTCCAACTGCCGTAGTGAAATTTATTTAGAGCCTGTTTGACTAGCACTGCTGAACAGTTTATTACAGCTAGATTGTACAGTTTACATGTTATTTTATTGAACAGTTAGGATATTTCAGGGTACAAAATTGAAGGCCATATTTAAGCTATTTAGAGCTTCAGGGGCAACCTCTCCCTTACTTACTAACCTTTCAATTTTATCTATCTTAAAATACCGAAACATAAATGTATCTTGATTTATTAAGCCTAGACACCAACTGGAAACAAACGCAGGGACAGTTAAATACCTGACACCATTTGAACAAAAGAGTCCTATAAACATTATAGAAATGAAACTTCTAATACAGATTCATGGTTGTTGAGCTAGTAATTCATCTGCTTCTAACAAAGTTACAAATACAATTGCGATTGAGAGACGGTGAAAAAACAAAGCGATAATAAATCATAATTGGCTTAGTAAGATGATATGTATAACTATTTCGGTCTTGCCTTGGAGATTGATAGGGAAACATTTTGACGGTACACAGGAGTTAGCGAGTTCCAAATTTTAACAGAATCGAAGTGGATACTGGATCGGCTTTGGATCTATTATAACGGGGCATTACAAGGATATTCGCATTTCTTGTGCAATGATTGTGCACATCCGAAAATTTCCTTATTGAATTTAATAGTTCTTGATCATAGTTCTGCAAAAAGTTTTGAAGGCATGTAGAGCAATTTGGAAGTTATATTGATTTTTCAGTTCCAGGATATTCATGCTTTTACAATAAGAATTAGCATGGAAATTGAATGGAAGGTTATTTATAGCTCGAATAGCTATATTTTGCAGTGTAAATATTTTATCCGTTTTATTTTTGTCTGTTCCATACCAGGCTTCGATTCCGTAACTTAAAAATGTCTGGAACAACATGGCCGGCGTGTCGATGCTGAACGTTTGTACCCAAGCAGGTAGAGCATTTTTCTCTAATGGTTGTTTCCAGCAAATTTATTCCATTGTTCTTACAAATGTGGCTCGACGACAAAGCCGACTGACCTGTAAACCAGGCAGTGTTACCCAAGTTTATGTGGTAATTTACCGCCTAAATATAGCCACACGGTCACCTATTGTTCCAGGAAGGTAGTGAGGAGGGTGTGAGGAAGTGAACTCGTGTAATTGCAGAAGTGAACATAACAAACTTGGTAGATTCAGTGTTTGATTCAATTTTATTTACGATTTACAAACAAATTTCTGCGCAACTTTTTTACTGTTATTTGAGTGGGGTCAGGGAATTTGGTATGGTCAGAGAGTTAGAGTGGTCAGGAAGTAATAGTAGTATGGTAGTTGGCACAGTCTAGGAGTTGGCGTGGTACGGTAGAATAATAATAATAATAATAATAATAATAATTGAGGCACTCGATGGTACAATAATGTTTACAACAGAAAATGAGTTCAACAGAAGAAAATTTCTACCAATATTAAAAAAAATATCATAAAAAATTTAAAATAAAGCACACGGGGAAACAGGTCAAGATTAAAAAAACAGGACAACAATTTACAGATCAAGTTTGAGACGAGCGTGCTTTAAATACCTCTTATGTCCCTTTACCGAGAGAATGTATCCAAAAAAACAATGTTGGACAGGATTAGTATAGAGCCACCTATCACTGAACATCCTCGAGGCCGCATCTCAACCTGACCGCATGTAGGAAGAGATTATTTGAGTTTTTTATTTGTTCCTGGAGGCTGAATGCACTTTTTATTGCTCGTACTTTCAGACAATCAACATCATTTTCTGCAAATACTAGGCTAGCACTCGTTCATCTTGGGACACCCACCAGCCTCCTGAATATGTCATTGTATGCTACTCGCAGTTTGCTCATAGTACCCCTGGTAAATTTACACCACAATGAGTACAGTATATAGGATTACAGTAAGTTTTAAAAAGCTGCAGCTTAACACATCCGTTACAAAAAAGTTGAATTTTCTTATTAGTTGGTTGCCAACCGCATTAAGCTTCCGGTGTTGTTTAGTGATATCGTCATTATCACACCGATTATTTGTTATTAAACGCCCCGAGTAAGGGAAACTGTCCACATACTCCAGCGGGGTCCCGCTAAGTACCCCGTCCGTTCTGTACTGGAACATCTGGTTGGGTGATTTCACTAGCATACACACTGAATTACTGGTATTGTACTCGACGTCTAGTTTCGCGGCCGCAGTCTAAATAGCATCGGCATGTGGGGCCAGAAGGACCATGTCGTCTGCAGAGCTAATCGCGTTAATACAGCAACCGTCAATGTGACACCCAACACGGCTAAGAGATAGTCAGTCATGTTAGCTATCTACATACACATTGAAAAGCAGAGGCGAGAGTAGGCCTCCATGCCTTATACCATTATTTCTTCGAAACTTATTTGACAATGTGCTTCCTCGTCGTAATACACATTCCTGCTGCTGGTACTAGTACTTTAGTAGCTTAACAATATGAATTAGCGCCTCTTTCAATAAGTATTTTGAACAGTGTCCAGTGATTGGCACAATCAAATGCTTTTTTATCATACAAAAAACAAAGGTACATAGGTGACCCTTCACTGACAAAGTAATAATCGTCTGCTTTAATGAAGATTTTCAGACAGTCGCCAAGCCTATTTTGGATAACTTCTTCTAGTAGCTTTGATGCAGCAGTAGCAATTGATATTGGTCTGTAGTTACCTTTACCGGTCGCACATTTTGTCTTCAATTTTATGATAGGTTCTACAACAACATCCATTAGTAACTTAGTAAGGTAATTAAGTTTAAGGTAGCCAGTGAAGAAAATAGACATGACAAGCAGTAGCTGAACTGGACCATACTTGAATACTTCTGCAGGTACACCCCCCTTTCCCACAGCTTTGCCATTTTTTGAATTTCTTGACAGCGGGCTTAAGTTCCCACATATGAACATCATCATCATCATCATCACTATTACGATTGAGGGCCTCATTAGCGAAAAACGAGTCAGTGTCGTTGTTAACACTGTTCATGATACCATGAAAATGGTCGAGCCAAATATCAGCAATATTTCTCGGGCTTGTTATGCCATTGTCAGATTGAGAAACATATCTATTTTTCGGTTTTAGAAATGGTCCTGCCAGAGAAAAATCATCCGCCCAGTAACAATTTTTTTCTGACAGACTAGCTGCACGTAAATCATCCTCGTGTTTCTTACAGTAGCGCAGAGCGTATTTA
>SDVV010032038.1:0-11475 GCA_016164225.1 Gammarus roeselii
TCCACTTTACTTGTTACCAGATTAATATGATCGATTCGTTTCACGTAATGTTATTCTATGGTTGGTTGATAACTGTAGACTTCAAACGATTTTGTATGCTTGCTCGCATATATCAGTGTCGGTTTTAGTTGTTAAAGCGTTGACAATAAATTTACACGTATTTTGTTGTCTATATGGTTCATTTTTATTTGGTTAGTTAGTTTTATGTTGGTGTTAATGTTAGAGTAAGAGTATTTTGTAGTAATGATGGATGAGCAGCTTATTGTCATGTTATGTCGTGTATTATCTAATATTGGGTATCGTTCCAAGCTTGCCTAACTCGATTTTTCTTTCCCTTTTCGTGTATAATAACGAACGTTCACTACATACACTCTAACGTTTTACTATAGATCTGTGATGTATTGACCACAGTCAACATAATATAGAATATAAATCACATCAAAGGTACATAATTAGGGCTCAACATACCAATGTACGACAACAATGACAATAAAAATCAATGACTAGAAGATGGTTGCCATACACTGCCAGATACGTTAATACCTAGTAAGCCTAACCTAACTAACTTCACCAATAATTATGGATTATTATTCAAATTTGATAGTTATGTCTGGTATTTAGTCGTTTTTTATGCGATATACAAATAAAATTACTCCACATGGTTCTATTTTACATGTATTTTACATATTATCACCCACCATGTACACGCAATGCATATATACAGGGTCGATGCCGGCAGCTGTGCCGGTACTGTGCCGGTACAATGCATATATACAGAGTTGATGCCGGCACCTGAACCGGCACTGTGCCGGCACAATGCATACATACAGGGTCCATGCCAGCACTGTGCCGGCACAATGTCACCATGTAGGCATATACAGGGTCGATGCCGGCGCCTGTGTCGCACTATGCCGGCACCATGTAAACATATACAGGGTCAATGCCGGCACATGTGCCGGCACCATGTAGGCATATACACACATTTGTACGCATATACAGGCTCAGTTAATATCTGTAGCATTTTACTTTTGATCTGTGATTTCTATTAGAACTAAATCCCTTGCTTTTGTTACTGGATATTTAATGTGGATCTGGATCAATTTCTCGTTAGGTAAGTTCAAAGATCTAGTGAATATCCCCTAACCAACCCAACAAATAATTCTCTGTTCATATTACAATTTTTTTTTCATTGCTATATACGGTATTTATTAATTCATTTATGCGTTATACATATCAAATATATCAACCTGACTTCATTTTACCTATTTTGAATATCGCATACCATGTATACACATATACTTTTGCATACATATACAAGGTCGATGCTGACACCATGTACACACTTATATAATCTCAATGTAGTTTAAGGCATAATAGAGAAGACTTAAAAATTTTGCTTCACTTTGATGTCGACATAGGATACTGGCCTTTTTTTTGCCAGTCACAGTAAAAAAAAGTTATCATCTATAACAATTTGGTGTAGATTTATGATGTAAGAGACCCCACGCCAACATCATTATATGTAACATTTTTATATAGGTCTGCAATATTTTACATGTGTGTGTGTGTGTATACCTATATGTTAGCCGCACCCAACCTAACCTAATCAATACTAATCAAGAATTATGTATTTATATGCAATTCTTCATGCTTATGCAAGATATTAATATCATAGCTCTCCACTTGGCTCTACATATTAATCTATCATTATCAGTTTGAATACGCTCTTCCAATTTTGATTGAATAAATTTAGTCTATTTTCATATGTAAATTTCGTTATTTGTTTGAATGTTATAGAAATTTCCTATCGGTATTTCTTTTCGTGGAATATATGTATGACCGTTGTTTGATACCTCCCATGTATTGCTTTTTAAACTCGGTATTTGTCATAGGTAGACTGTATTATTCCAAATTTTCTGGTCGGGGCTCGGTGGTGATATAAGATGATACTCATGTTAAAGCATCCACTAGACAACCTATCCAAGAACTATGTGGTATCGTTCGAGATATTCTGCTTACGTATGATATTTATTAATTGATTTATGATATATTCATATCTAACCTCTCAACTTCGCTACATTTTGGATAAAAAAAAATGCAGTTTGAATACACTCCTACAATTTTGATTGAGCAAATTTCATCTATTTCGTTTGTAAATTACGTCGTTTGTTTGATTGTTATAGGTGTTTACATATTATTCTTGAATTTTGACAGAGATCTACATCACTTCCAGCTGTATGTTATTTGCACTCAACCTAACATAACAGTTGTCAAGAATGGGCCTGACATGAGATACAAAGAGTGTGACCATAAAATCTGGGCTTCTGTTCACTGACGACCTACGTATATCACTACAATGACCAGCAGGTCGTCGCATAACCTCTCTAACTAACCCACGGAACTTAAGGCCAACATCCACATGAACTTACAAGCCCACGTTAAACATAAACAAACTTCAAATGACCACCAGAGAGTATAAAACCGCCTCTGCATCAGGACCAATCCATCCAGTAAATCGTCTTCTAAGACGTTAAATTACAGACTAGCTAGGGTTCATTGACGAAATTCCACAACGATGCAGTACGGAATTTACACCTCTTAAACATATATTCCTACGATTGCCATTGAAATATCACAAAACTATTATAAAATAACGACGTAATTCTCTACTCTGCTTTAATAAACATCAAAATTGTAATATACAAGGGTATCCATCATAGAAAATGGTCTACTTATACAAATAAACATATACGAAACGAGCTGCTGCTTACGGACTCCTCTAACTCCTCCATAACATTGAAGTATGACGTTATGCCTGAACTAAATATACACTAACAAAAATCGAGACCACGCTTGTTACAAAACAAATCTTCTATAGCTATAATAGTCACGTCAATCATTATATAAGGATGTAAAAGATACACAAAGCATTAAAATATACAACATGTAACTAAATTAAACCTGAAATAATGTTCTACAATGCAGGTTTAAACGTAATATTTCCTAATATTCCTATAACTGCATAAAAGAGAAACTGTACATAGAATATACAAAACTTAATGATATATACTAAAACTCTTGAGTTGTAATAAATCAAGATGATCAATTCTCTACCATGTCCCAAACATACATTAAAATCCATGAAGTACGTGAAAAAATAACTAGCATGTAGCCTACTAAACAACTAACGTGCTACCTTCAGTATATGATATGGAATATTTCTACGTGAATACGCAATAGTATATACAAATCTGATGGAACTTTTCTTCAACGGAGTCAAACAGGGTTACATCAAATCTTTATTAACTTAAGTATGCACGGTTTATTCGTAACATAATGTGATATATACATAAAAACATCAAGATGATGTAATAACCAACCAATTATGCGCGAAATAATGTTCTACATGTAAGATGCAAACCTAATATATTCTAAAACTTCTATAACTGTATCAAATTACCTCTCAAATTTTCGAAAACAATACAAATTCAACATATATCAACCAATCGTTACTTTGTATACATAACACAATCTAATAACTTGCAATAAATCCATATCGTTTAAGTAATCTCCAGCTACTCTCGTTGAGTAGGGCATCAGCCCGATACTCACTATGCAAAAAAAAAAAGATTTGACTACCCGAACATGCTACAGCCGCTTGATAACGGTCAATTTGGAACATGTGGATACATAGTGTCACCGAGATATCAGGTTCAAAGCTGGATTGTGCGTTATGGGGTAGATAGAATCTCGTAGTAAAGCTGCTGTATCAACCTAAAATACAAACATCAACCCACTAACTGCCAAACTAATGCGTCATACTATTCCTATAGATATTATATTCATATGAAATAAACAGATGGAAAATACACAAAACGTTGACTAAATTCAACATCAGGCAGGTACCAACCAGGGCCGATCGCACACGAAGGCCGCAAAGCGGGGTACAAAACATACCTACCATACTATTCCTATAAACAAAATATACAATTTAAAGACAACAACAAAAAACACAAAATATCTCAATCCAACCGCTATGAACCCAGCAAGCAGCCACCGAATGAGTCAATTATACGCTAATTAGATAAGAATATGAACATATTACACACAAAATTTATAGAATTTTAATTCAGACATAAATATATAATGATACGTACACTCAAAACATAGAAATAATGGCAAATCAGTCATGGAATAATACTGAAAAGGCAAAGAACAGCAAAAAGCAGCCTCGCCTGACGAAAATTCCAGAGGCGTACTGAACTTTTTGCCTAGAGGGTCCCTACGCAACCAACTTCCCTTCAAAATGTGATTGAAGCATAAACCTACCAACAATGACTAAATCTATAAGGAACAAACAGAAAGTGAGCAAGCAATCCATTGGAAAAAAAACATATGTTTACGGGGCCCCCTACCCCCACCCCCCTCCAAAATGAGAGGAAGGCATACTCCTATGATGACCGAATAAATATATAATATGTATCAGTAAGGAGCCAAGCGTACCTAAATACAGCCATCTAGAGGAAATACTACACAAATACAATAAAAAATAATAAACAGTAAAAAATATAAATGTACATAACCACAAAATATCCCAAATACGTTCGAAAGCTGGGAGGCCCGCTCGTCCGCCCCCTTTCCGCCCCTTCGCGTCGCCGGCCTGCCTTACCAGTAATTCCGCTCACATCTGTCCGCCCGGCGAGCCAAAACCGGTTCCGCCCACCCCTGCCCACCGCTAAATATCGCTATCTATAATCTTTCTCTGATTTGCGTTTCAGTGCTAGACTAACTACTAAGATTGCAAGCGTATTTGTTCACAGCGGACAGTCAGTTTGGTTTCAAAGAGGGCCATGGTACGGAAATAGCGATTTTTGCTTTGAATCAAACAGTAGATTACTACAGAAGTAGGGACTCTCCTGTTTTTATGTGCTTCTTAGATGCAAAGAAAGCGTTTGATAGGGAACACCGGATTTTGTTCAGGAAATTAATTGAGAGGGCAGTCCCTTCTCAAATCGTAGAGTTGCTTGTGTTCTGGTACAGAGAGCAGGAGATTTTTGTGCGGTGTGGAAGCTCAAAATCGGCTCCCTATCATTGTATCAATGGAATTAGACAAGGAGGTCAATTGTTACCACTGTTGTATAATGTTTACACAGATGATATGAAATTCCTATTAGGCAGGGAGAACATAGGGTGTCATGTTGCCAATTGCTGTGTAAATAATCTTACCTATGCCGATGATATGGTGTTAATAGCTCCAACTCTATCTGCACTGCAGAAGCTTCTAGATATTTGAAGTAATTTTGTTCAGCCTTGTGATATTGTGTATAACACCTCAAAATTTTTGTGTATGTCAGTCACGCCAAAAGGTCCTAAGCGTTACTTCTCGACTGACGTTAAGTTAGATGGTGTCATGCTGGATTTTGTGGACAAATTTCAGTATCATAAACATATTGTTTCTGCTGAGTGCACTGATGATAAGGATGTTGCTAAGCAGACCAGGCGCCAAAGGAAGCAGACCAGGTTTTCATTTGTTGCTAAGCAGACAAGGTTCTCCTTTGCGCCAAAGGAAGCAAAAACAAAGCTTTTCAAATCATACTGTTACCCAATTTACAGCAATGCACTGTGGAGAGATTTCTGTCAATACAATATGAGAAAGCTGACGGTGAGCTGAATGACACCTTTCCTCGACTGATGCAGGTCCCACGCTCGACATCTGCGAGCCAAGTATTTGCAGAGAACGCATCGGATCACATCAAATTACTCTTTCTTAAAGCGACATACAGCCTCATGACTAGAGTAATGACTACTAACAATAAAATCCTCATTGCAATCTGCACCAGCGATGCGCTCGCTGGATCGTCAATGTTAGGACGTTGGAGAGAAATACAGTGTACACTAGAAGGAATATAATATGTGTTCGTTAGGAATAAAATTATTATTTCTAATGAGCTTCCTGATTTGACGTTTCTGCCTTAGTAACCAGGCGGATCATTCATATTTCTATTATAATAAGTTCTGTATCAAATGTACTTATATGCCCTTGATGGTTTTTAATAAACTGTATTATTATTATCATTATTATTAATATAATAATAATAATAATAATAATATTTATTATTATGATTATTATTACTACTATTATTTAATATTATTATTATTATTTTGACGCTATAAATGTCTGCCATGTTAAAACACAATTTCGATGACTCAAAATCTAGTGCACCTTTAAGATCGATATTAATCTATAATTGAACGATGAGCAGGGCCCCCAGTTGAGATTCGTCTCTCAAGATTTTATCACATTCTGATGAACTATAGACGCCAGAGAGGAGGTAGTTTGAGTAGTCTCTGAGAAATTGGGACGTTAACTGCATGGGATTTAGGTTCACGTGTCACCCAATTTTTCAAAATCGTGTCGCCTTATGCTAAGCTCATTTGGGGTAAAAAGGCGACGTGGCAAAGTTCACCGGCATCAACCCAAAAGAGCTAATTTTTGTGACCCCAAAAATAACAAATCCATCAACGCGGATGTTAAAGGGTGTACACACGAGGTTCAAAGTCTCGAAGGTCTTGAGTACTTTTAACAAACGCCGTATGTCCTTCGGCCTTACAGTCTATGCTATGGAACTTCTCGTACGTCAGTTTTTTTGCGGAGCACTGATCGATGTAAACAAACCTCATGGGTTGTTGTTTTCGTTAACAGCACGTGCATACTATTCGCGACATTTTGTAAAACAACTATAATTGAACCATCATATAATAATAATGCTTAGAATCAATTGTTAATATGTAGTACGGCATTAACTGAGCCTCATGTTAGATTTTTTTTTCTCTATTTGAAGGGAAGTAATCAAGCCTCAGACTTTCCTCAAAGCGCTCGTCGGTCATAAGTTGTCGTCACGTCGATCCAAAGCGTAAATATGATCGAGACTCATGCGGTTTAGCCCGAAGCTTCATAGATTTGAATATGTGTATTGTGCATTATGGTGAACTAAAAACGCCGAAGATGTGACGTGTTCAATCAACAATTTAATAAAGTTAAAATAAACTGAAAAAAATATTATAGATGCAAATGTTCTTAAAGATGTGTTTTTCTGTATTAGATCCGCATCTGAGTTCACAATCACGAGCTAATCGGCCTAGTGTGTTTATGTTATGACAGATCCGTTCAGCAGCTGGCGGAAATTCGTTTGCTCAGTTTTTGTGTCACCATTTGGACGTGAATTTAACAACCGTTGTGAACGTGGCACCGTTTTCGGTGAACCAACAAAACAGTAGGTGAAATGCCTCTGTGTAGATGTCAGACAGAGGGTCTTTTCGCGCACTCGCAGATAAGCAACTATTGATGATAGAAAGAGGGTATTTTCGCGCACTCCCTGATGAACTGTAGAAGCCAGAAATATGGTCTACCTTCGTGTAGTTCCGGATATCCTGCATACGGCTATTTCCTCAAGGCCTTGAGGAAACTGTTAAATGTATATTTGTACTTGAAACGTACAATCTCCGCAGGGATATCGGAAACAAATATAACAAAACGTATTTCTGGTGTTTTCTATACTGGATGCCAGTTACAAAGTGTAGACATTCAAACATACGTTAAAACCACATAAAATTTACATTGACCCTCTGTCATATCAGGTAAATACTGAAAATGGTGGAGGTATAGAGATCAGAAATCGCCCTACATTCACACTATGAACCCATATTATAACTATCTGCACATTCTTGTGTGTATATGTAATCAGCACTGTAAATAGTCGAAAACATGTAAATTTAGAGTTAGAAATATTGTATATATCGAAGGAGTAGGTTACCAGTACACAAAAACACACTACCTATTGTAATTTTAGGTACAGGGCACAAACAAAACAATCACATGGCACATCACTGAATTATTACGTCAAAATGATTCAGGAAGAACAGTAAACAAAGCCAAGTGACATTCTTAAACACGACGAATAAATAAAAATTCTTTAGCGGAAATCATACAGCAAGTATGTTGAAAACATGTAGAGGTCCTTAATTGACCCTACATTATCCTAATAACACTAAACGCATTATACGTGCATCATAAGCACTATTACGATTAAGCAATCGCATCTTTTGATCTCATTGTTGCCTATCTCGGTAGGTAGCTACAACATTTCCGTTCAGCTAGTACAAACAGCTTCCAATCATAATGGCAGTGCAACAAATATTTATTTTGGCTAAATAAATATGTATACCCACGCACTAAAAGCCAAGGAACATGAATCAGATGGAATACATGATTCAGTGAAATATTTTTACAAAATTCAGAGAAATATTTTTACATGAATCTGGCTACGTGTTGAGCGTTTTTTTTCTAGACTCTTCGGCGGGTCGCACAAGATCGTCGTTTCTCGTGGCAGTTACAGATCCTTGCATACAAACACAGGCAAGGAGGTTCAAAATAGCAACAAATTAAGGAAGTGATACCGTGGCCACAGAGGAAATTGTTCCATACCAAATACCAAACTGCTGGCTAAACATATTGATAGACTAGCTAGGCTAGATAGCCTGGGCCAATTCATCATTCTTAGGCTTACCTTGGATACTGCTCCACAGAAGACAGGTGAGAATAACAGTGTTTATTATGTCCTATCCCCAGTATAGAGCAGACTAATAAATACAGTTGCAGATTTCTGCAGCAAGAAACTATTGTAAATACCTGGATGCAAGATTGTAACTGTAAAGGCACAAAGCTAGCTCTCAAGCTAAGTAAATGACAGCTGGAACAGTAAATAGTCATGATAAAGTAAACGTCGGTGATCAGACTTACTCTGCTTATTTTTCTTGAAATTATTGGTCTAATGTAATGCTTGCATCTGTCTCGACATATTAAAAAGTGGAGAGTAGAGGATGTCCTCCAACAATGCCCATCGGTTGGTCCTTACTCTTCAACCCTAGTTTAAAGTTAATATTAAATTCACCCAGGTAGCAAATGTTGTCTTCAGAACAGCTCACGCTGACGAAGACTTGGTACGTATCATCTGTGTATTTTGATATTTCTGTTATTTTGTCAACATGTCATTATACCTAAATAAATTTTAAATCCTTTAAATCCTTAAATCCTCTGCCAAATGCCATACCAAGATTGTCAATTATGCTAACATGATAGCAATCTTTAATTCTGAGTAGCACCCTACCTTGATCCATGCCTATGTATAGATATATATAGCTATATAGTGCCTATAAAGTGTAAATAACATTTTTTGAATATTGACAGCTCTTTTAAATATTATCATTCCAGAATGCATATCTGGGACATGAACATAATGTCAAGGCCAGTAAGATTCATGCATTGTGGAGCTTAAGACTTCCATTTCTTTTATTCCTGGTAGCTACACCTTAGTGGTATGCTAATTCTCTTGTGAAATAATAAATTGTTTATTAAATGCACCCAATCTGTCTGCCTGTATGAGGCAGGCAGAATGGTATGTGATTACCTTCCATGTCACACATTGTTAGTCAACTATGTTTTTTTTGCAGCCTTTCACCCCCTGCTACTGAGGCCACGAGGACACCCGTCTTCAGGCAAGACGAAAACTGAACTCTGGCCTGACTGAACTTAAACAAAAGTTCCCCCCAAGATAACTCCCTCTGGGATCTATTGACGCCACCAAGATTTTCTGCCGTCTTTCCTCTCAAATCTTCATTTCCCTTCTATATTATCCTTGGACATCTCAATTCAGTTAAGTTGGGATCAATATCAAAGAAAAGATTTACCTGTGCCTTATTGTCCTTGTGTCTGTTTATTGGTGCTTGCCCATAATACTCAACCTCATTTGTAGAAAAGGATAGCATAACTTGGAGTTTGATTGTGCCTTGAAAGTGAAAGCACCAATTTACTTGAATTCTTATCGCTCACAGAAGCTCATTCACTATTAACTTTTTGAGTAACCAAAATAAATGGTAAATTACCCTTCATTAATTAACTTCACCTTTTAACGACACCTAAACTGGTGACCTGCACCAATAACAGATCAAGGTCAACGGACAGGCAGACTGGGTGTAGGTAGTGAACTGCATGAGGGAAATAACATAGACTCTAGAGGACTTGAGGTAGAAAAGCAGTCATAGATTAAATTTTTCTTTTCATTTTGTCTTTGACACCGACTACTGCTGAGTAAGGTGCTAATTTTAATAATTAACTCGGCAACTATTCAAATTTTTTGTTATATAATTTTTTTGGATACTTTCTTGTGTATGAAACAAACTGGCACACAGGTAACATATGTAACATCACAATTATGTGATTTTGATAAAATTCTTGCACCAACTTGGTGTCAGGAGATTCAAAGCCACTGCGCAAGTGATCTGCTGGTGAATTCACAACACACACCAAAGCAAATTAGAACCAATTTAAATTCCCAATTTTTGTGACAACCTTGGTGTTAATAGCTCGTGCTCAACAACAAGAGGTGCAACCTCGCCTCAGTGAAAATAACTTTGAGGAATTGCAATCTCACAGCACACATAGGAATTAAATTTATCTCAATTTCTTAACAAAAACAATTTGCATTCCACACCTTGGTACACATTCCACATTGACAAGACATTGCAATTTGAAAAATTATTTCCGGTCAGTCACCAGAATCACAACTTGAAAACCAAATCGCCGACCAAGCCACACAATCAACATGTCTGAGGACGGGAACCCCGACAACAACCTTATTGTAGGAAATCCATCAATTTCCGACAGCATAACTGCAAACAAGGACTTTAATGTCACAACATACATGCCTGAAGCCCCAGGTTTCTGGTTTTACTTGCTAGAAGCCGACTTCACAGCACATGCCATCACAGATGACTAAACCAAAGTCCGGTTGACGCTCAAAGCCCTACCACCACAATTACGATTATCACTTCAGGACATTGTCATGAATGGAGGAGATGACCGCTATAATAAAATTAAAATCAAAATCACTTCGTTAAACACACTACCGGAATCAGCACGCATAAGACAAATTCTGGACAAAGAGCGACGAGGAACCCGCACAATGGCACAGTTCCTGGCCCATCTTCGACATCTTCTTGGTAGTGACACGGAATCCGTTGCACACCACAACAGCCCATTCTTGAAAGAAATGCTCATGAGAGAAATACCGACCAACATCAAATATGCACTATTGGTCAACAATAAGATAACCCTAACTGACATTGTGGAGGCAGCAGATAAAATACTAACTGAATACCCTGAGTCAAACATTCCAGTAAACAACATCAGTAGTGTTCCGCCAACATCCACACCACGGCCACAACACAACACAGCTATGCACAGCGACACCACTCTAACTATCAATGCTCTGACCTCACGAATGTCAGAAATGGATTTCAAAAGTAGAGCACTCTCACAGGAAAAAGACCATCTTCTGAAAAGAATTGACCACCTGGAGAGAACAATCCACAACCTGGAGGACAAAATGAATAAAGAACAACAATCATTCCTGACCA
>SDVV010032039.1:0-11475 GCA_016164225.1 Gammarus roeselii
CGGTGGTGGTCTATGGCAATTAGAGAGAGAAGAGCCTTTGAGGAGTGGTTGCAGGTGAAGTCGGTGGTGGTCTATGGCAATTAGAGAGAGAAGAGCCTCTGAGGAGTGGTTGCAGGTGAAGTCGGTGGTGGTCTATGGCAATTAGAGAGAGAAGAGCCTTGGAGGAGTGGTTGCAGGTGGAGTCGGTGGTGGTCTATGGCAATTAGAGAGAGAAGAGCCTTTGAGGAGTGGTCGCAGGTGAAGTCGGTGGTGGTCTATGACAATTAGAGAGAGAAGAGCCTTTGAGGAGTGGTTGCAGGTGAAGTCGGTGGTGGTCTATGTCAATTAGAGAGATAAGAGCCTCTGAGGAGTGGTTGCAGGTGAAGTCGGTGGTGGTTTATGGCAATTAGAGAGAGAAGAGCCTTTGAGGAGTGGTTGCAGGTGAAGTCGGTGGTGGTCTATGGCAATTAGAGAGAGAAGAGCCTTTGAGGAGTGGTTGCAGGTGAAGTCGGTGGTGGTCTATGGCAATTAGAGTGAGAAGAGCCTTTGAGGGGTGGTTGCAGGTGAAGTCGGTGGTGGTCTATGGCAATTAGAGAGAGAAGAGTCTTTGAGGAGTGGTTGCAGGTGAAGTCGGTGGTGGTCTATGGCAATTAGAGAGAGAAGAGCCTTTGAGGAGTGGTTGCAGGTGAAGTCGGTGGTAGTCTATGGCAATTAGAGAGAGAAAGAGAAAAGCGGTTAAGCGTGTGGTGAGGAGAGCTAAGTATGCCGCTGATGCTTGGTGAAGTAGGCGGTTGTGCCAGAATTTTGCGAAGAACAATGAAATGTTCCAGAAAGAGGTGGAGAGAGTGAGGAAGAGGGAAACCGGAAATAAGGGGGTGGTCAAAGATGTTACCGGCCGGTCGTTGTTGGAGAGTGATGATCCACGGAAGAGGTAGACTGAGTTTTTTGATGAGTTAGTGAATGTTGAGGCTGTCTAGAATTGTTGTTGTGGGTGGTGGTGCACGGATGCCGGCTTTGGGAGCGAGAAGTATTGGGATACTAACAAAGAAGAGATGCAATAGGCGGTAGAGGAGATAAAAGCAGGAAAAAATGTTGGACGGCGATGCAAGTGAGGGCCTGAAGCTGGGTGGAGAGTGCTAATTCAAATGGATTAGAGACAGAACAAATGATGCGATTGGTGAGGAGGTTTGTGGCTTCAGGAATGGTTGAGGGAGTGATGTTGAAATTTTAGTAGTGAGTCAAGTCTGTGAGAAGTACCTTGTGTTGGGAAACGATGTGTTGTGTGACTTCGTAAATTTTGAAAAGTATACGACAAGGTCGACAGGTAGGCGTTGTGGAGGGTACAGCGTTTTTATCGAGTGGGCGGAAATTTGTTGAAAGCGGTCCGGAGTTTCTATATTGACAGCAGTTTCTATGTTCGCGCCATCGAAATTCTGTTTACAGTTGATATCGGTGAAATAGGGTCCCTTTAGTAACATGCCAGTCGTTTAAAGCGTCAAAATAGTCTATTATCATTTCTGGAGCGTATTAACGATTACCATCTGAAGAAATGCGCATGAATGATCAGCGTTTTGAAAAAGGAGAATATTTTGCCATTCTGTTTGCGTGAACACGTTCCAGTACTATTACTACTCAGCCCCACCTCTTCGAGCTGGTCAACTTTTATAGAACATGTGATTGTTAGTATACGATAGGTTGGCTTCATAACAATATATACATTTTGCTCATTCACGTGATCGTTAAAATACTTGGATCAGCGGTCGCATTCAGCTGTTGAACTTGAACGCGTCTGCGGGGCAAATTCTTCTTGGTCGAGAAAATGAGGTTCCTCAGAATATTTTGCTATAATTTTTTTCCTACTGAGCGCTTTCTGAAAAAGTATCAACAGATTATTTAACACTAACACTAACCTAGCAAAACGAAGTGAAGAAAGTTTCAACGTCTAGTGCACCTTCAAGTGTATTTAGTTCCCAGTTAAAGTGGGACTAAGTCAAGGTTGTGTTGTGTCTCCCTGGCTATCCAATCTCTACGTCGATGTAGTGTTCAGGGAGGTGTGGGAAAAAAATCTTGCATGCCCTTCACCCGGAGAAGTCTAGTTGTATAAACGTATATGTTTGAGCCAGTTCTGCTCAGGATGTGGTGGAGAGCATCTGGACAGGCTTGGAAGGAGCCTCCGAGCTCAAACCTGTTTTCAGGCTTGGAGGGAGGCGCCGAGTTCCATCTGTTTTCAGGATTGTCTACTCCTGATATCATATGAAAAGTACAAAAATACTTTGAGTTTTAGACATAGTTCTAAAAATCACCGCATAATGATAATGCAACATTTACTTTAGTGCAGTGGTTATGGTTTATACCAATTGATGTTAATTAGCGACGAGTGGGACTAGAGGAAATGAAGTTCAATGTACATCTTGCTTCAAGACGACAGTCATGTACTCGTGAAGGTTCCCACCTCTTCGAGAAAGAGGCCAGAGTTATTTGGAAATTGATAGTGTTCGGTTCAGCGTATGGTCATCTCCACCAACGAATTCTCCTTTGGATGAGGGAAAGCCGCAAGGCTAAACCAGAAAAAGCTCTCGAGCTCTGCTGCTGACACTGATCTCGGACCTCACTCCTCACCCAAAGTTTGTTTTGCGGAATACTGGCTGGACCCTACAGCGCTAAAGGGCTAAATAAATCGTGTGAGTGCAAAAGAGGAGTGTGAGGTGCTCCTTGCCTCGACCACAATCCTTTCTGGGGGATTCGGTCCTGTGTCTGTATCTGTAACAGATACTTGAATGCACAGATTTTAGCATCTAAGAGTCAGTTGGGTTTTTATTTCCTCCGAAACGGAAGAAATTAGAAAACAACATACTTGTAGTAAGGGTTAACCGGGATGGCGGAATGTTCCTCGTCGTCATCGAAGGCGTAAGACTGGCACCCATAGAGGCCCATCATCCTGTCGAAGGAGAAGTCATGGCCCACGCCGAAGGAGTACGCAAGGCACTTGAAGGGCTTGGGAGCCAGACCTGGGTCCAAGCAAATGTACCTGAGAGTATGAAGGGGGTTTCAAACGTGTAGTATAAATAACAATAAATGAATATGAAGTGATTACAAGTACCGTATAGTGAATGAACAGCTATTAAAACCAATAAAAATATTCTTAATACCAAGACTAAATGTAAAAGTTGTCAACTACATTGACACGATGTCAGAAACAGAGTTACGTCTAGAGCGGTACTTATAATTTTTGTTCGTTATACAATATTAAGTGAGCTGTCAACGCCGGGTCTCAACTACCGAATCTCCTGAGTGTTAGGTTAAGACACATGCCACTCGGTTTTCAACGTTTCCAGGTCAGCCACCCTTAACCCGAAAACGAAGAGATTCAATCCCAACACCCGAGTCTCCTGAGTGATAGGTTAAGACACATGCCACTCAGCCATCCTCAACCCGAAAACCAAGAGATTCATTCTCAACACCCGAGTCTCCCGAGTGATGGGTTGAGACACATGCCACTCAGCCATTCTCAACCCAAAAACGAAGTGATTCATGCTCAACACCCGAGTCTCCTGAGTGATAGGTTAAGACACATACCACTCAGCCATCCTCAACCCGAAAACGAATTGATTCATTCTCAACACCCGAGTCTCCTGAGTGATAGTTCAAGACACATGCCACTCAGTCATCCTCAACCCGAAATCCAAGAGATTCAAGCTCAACACCCGAGTCTCCTGAGTGATAGGTTAAGACACATGCCACTCAGCATCAACACAGAGGAACTACATCAACAAAGAGGACCTGCATCAACGCAGAGTACCTGCATCAACACAGAGTACCTGCATCAACACAGAGAACCTGCATCAACACAGAGTACCTGCATCAACACAGAGAACCTGCATCAACACAGAGGACCTGCATCAACACAGAGTACCTGCATCAACACAAAGTAGCTGCATCAACACAGAGGATCTGCATCAACACAGAGTACCTACATCAACACAGAGTACCTGCATCAACACAGAGTACCTGCATCAACACAGAGTACCTGCATGAACACAGAGGACCTGCATCATCACAGTGGACCTGCATCAACACAGAGTACCTGCATCAACACAGAGTACCTACATCAACACAGAGGACCTGCATCAACACAGAGGACCTGCATCAACATAGAGTACCTGCATCAACACAGAGTACCTGCATCAACAGAGGACGTTTCTGACAGCGGCCTTAGGAGTCAAACATCACTACAAACAGCATGATGGTTGCTGACAAAAGAGCCATCAACCGCATCACTATTCACGAGAACAGTAGCAAGCCAATCTGACTAAATAGCAGACTGAAACCCAGTAAGCCGGATGACATACCAGGTAACCCTCGGTCTAAGGACGAGGGCTGCAGTCAGATAAACTACATACATGCAAGCAGCAGACTGGAACCCAGTAAACCGGATGACATACCAGGTAACCCTCGGTCTAAGGACAAGGGCTGCAGCCAGATAAAAAACATACATGCAAGAAGTCTTATTGTCCAAAAGGGACCGGATAAAATGGGCGTTAATAGAAAATGATGTTGATATACTCTACTTAGTATGGATGGGTCGCAACTTTATTCGAATTGATGGATACAAAGGGTTCAGATAAGACCGAGGACAAAGAGGTGGCAAAGCGTGAATTTTTGTTTAACATTTGTATGAAGAATGAATGCGTTTGGAGACGAAGACGAAGTCGACGATGTTCGGATTTCCGTCCAAGTTTGGAAAATTGATTCCTTTATTGTTGGAACCCTATACAGACCACCCAAAGCCAGTAACCAATCGGTCGAACACCTAGAATCAATAATCGAGACGGCAGCAATTCTGAAGAAGAATATTTACGTTTGTGAAATTTCAAAACCGATCAATTGAAATTGTATGTGTTAGGCCCAATACTTGGATTAATAAAACTTGAGCAACTCATTGAGACACTAACCAGAATCACAAAGGACGGTAGTTGTTCGCCGCTAGGCCTAAGCAATCGTTCATCTGTTCTAAACGCAAGTGTCCGTCTCTCAGTAGCAGACCACGAAGAAATAAGCAGAGTGATCACAATGCGCAAGAAAAGCGACAACCAATCGTTCTGACATTCAGAACAAGAGAAGATTATTTGAAAAATTCTCGAAATTTGAGCTGTGGATCAGAGTTACACTGATCAACAACATGTGTAATACGGACGATATAAATGATCAGTCCGTTCTATTCCAGAAATATTGTTGAGAAGCTCTTGACGCAGAAGCATCAATATTACGGAGATATTAACACGCCCCCCAATAAGTTGGATGACTCCTGACCTTAGTCAAGGAATTAAATACCGGAAATATCTGCAAATAACACATCAAATAGATCATTACATGAGCTCACAAATAACATGGATTCGGCTGGTCAAGTGCAAGAGTCGTGCAGACCATCGCGAGAAGATTTCATGCAGCAGAATCGTGTTTGAAAGTTGATGGACAAAACAAAGACAAAACCTTGTTGAATTCAAGAAAAAATAAGTAAACTTGAAACAATTTCTGGAACATCGGGCTTAACGAGCAACCGAAAAAGTCCAGAAGCTCAGAAAACTCAGATGAAATAGCTGAAACTTCAATGAGACATTGTTGGAAATCACACATACGATGAAATGATGGGCAAACGTAGAAAAAGGCCATCAGGCATAATTGAGACATGGGAAAGAGAAGAACCAATCGACACACACCACAGTCTTTGCCAATTTGCCGCCTGAGCAGGAAACACGGTCTCTCGTTCCGGCAAATGGAGCAGAAATTGTCTATGCCATTTATTCGCTCAAAAACACAAACTCCTGAGTCATAACGCTCCATTACCTAGAAGACATATTATAAATGAATTAATTCCAGCAGTTGCTTCCTGGAGAAAACATCTTCCTTCATATTATCACAAGTGAACTTATGAAAGCGAACCATTAACAAGGGTAGAAGAATGACCCCTAAATCGTAGTCCCATAAGTCTCCTACCTGTATCTTCGAGGTCATGTAAAACAATATTTCACGCCAACCGCTGGACTACATTGAAGATGAAAACCTCCTTAACGACAGTCATTGAGAATACAGTCGTAGGACATCCACTGAAGACTCACTTAACAAATCTCTGAACTCGTCTACAAAGCAAGTGACCAGAACTGTCCACCATTACTCGTCATGTTGGATCTCTCTGAAGCACTTGATAGTGTGCACCACGACGCCTTATTGACGATACTCTACTGGTTTGACAGGTACCTCAGTGACCGGTTCCAATCTGTTATGATAAACAAAGATCTACCTCTACTCAGAGACATGTACACTTTGGTGTCCCACAGGGATCGATCCCTGATCCTGTTCTTTTCTTCCGGTTCGAAAATGACATCAGTTTTGAGATTCCTGTTGACTAGATAAAAATTACAATGTTTGGTGACGATGCTCAAGTGCTATTCATTGGACCGGTAAACAATTTTTTCTAGCTGAAGGAAGGTGTTGAAACAGCATTGACTCACATACATAACTGGCACCCTTCAAATTAGCTCAACGTTAATGCAGATAAAACCAAGTTCTTCATCCTGTGATCAAAATCAGATACATCTAGAGTATCCGACTATTGCATTGCTGACTTTTGCGACTCCAAAATCCCTCGTACTAACAGCGTCAGAAGTGTGGAGGTTTCGTTTAGTCCTAATATGACCTTCAAACAACACGCGAAGCACTGCTCCAATTTATTTGGGACACTTATGTTCCTCAATCAAGCAAACAAATTTATAGATTTTAAATCGAGGCTCGTTTTAATCAATATTCTGATCTTTTCACAAAACTACTGCCCGACCGGATGAGAAAAATGTAAGAAAACGTAGTTCAAAGATATCCAACGTTGTCTGAACTTCACGGCAAAAGTAGCTCACGAAATGAAGAATGATCACGAGACGTCAATGCTAAATGATGATTCTAAGCTTTTTCCGTAAAATCTAAGCTAAATTTGAGATGATACATAGAGAAAATATTTAAGTATGAAGTAAGCAAAGTGGACAACAATCTAGCTTATGAGTGCGTAACGGTCCCAACACCAGAGATAATGGGCGCAAGAGGTCCCAGGAGGATTGATTGTGAAGATTGACTAGGTAAACCAGAGAAATAAGCCAAAGTTGCATTTCTAATTAAAATCTGTCTGAAGATGCTAGGATTAGGACACTGCAAGGAAATTGATTGCACTTGATCTCGGAATCTCCTATTAACTGACTTGAGATATCTGACAACGCAATCGAAAGCGCTCTCATCAGATAGCCCATTGGAAGTTATTTTCCTGGTACCTCTTACTTTTAATGACTCCAACCGTACCACCCTTCTCCGTTGCATGGTATAACAAGCAAACATGTATCAGTCCTCGGTGTCTGCAAGTCTGTAGCTAGATGCTTGGGTAGCAAGGGTGACTGTTTTGGTCAAAAAATGCAGAAAGGGCACTATTGCACCTCTCAGCAAGTTGGGATGGTGCTGCCGCACCAATGGTCGCATTTGCAGAAGGTAGGAGGGTGAACGAAAGGCCCAAGCTAAGGATAGTTGATAATCGTCTCCAACACTGATATATAATTGTCTCCAACACTGATATAAAATCGTCTCAAACACTGATGTATAATCGTCTCCAACACTGATATATAATATAAATAAAGCGGTATTTTATTAGGCATCAGCGTGCATACCTACCATACATGAAAAATGGAATTAATTACAAAAAAATGTGCCCGCTCGTACTTGGGTACCTTTTCTACCAAAACTGACGAGTGGGTTGCTTGCAAGGGCTATCGAGTGGGTTGCTTGCAAGGGCTATTGTCCGAACTCCGCTGGAGATGAGTCGTTTAGTCTAATGTTATCTGGGGCAAATTAGTCCTTTAGTCAATTCTAATCTAAATTGACATGTGGTAACAAATGCTGTTCCAGTTCTGAGTTCATTGCTTTGCGCTGTCTATGCGGATGAGAAACGGCTGCTTTTCTGGGATGAAATTACTTGTGAGCCTTACATTGGTGGATGTCGTGTTCATCCAACGGTAGCAACCAACGCTTACTGATATGAACGTCAATTCCACCCAACCCCCGTCAATGAAGAACAAATTGTACCGCGATGTCTATTGAAAATAGGCCCATCAAGCAGCCTTTCTGCGACAATTGGTCTTTTCTACTTAATAAAAGCTCAGTTATGCAGAGGAGTGGATCATGATGAACGAGTGGGAGGTATCCATGCTGCTATTATTAGCAATCCTAACCGTAAAGTAGTTTGCACGCCTTACTTCACATGAATAAAATTGTCCGGGATGTGATTGAAAGGATGACGTGGCCACATCGAAGCAAATGTTATAGTGATTATTAGATTGTAATGGTCGAAACAGGGCCGATGTCCCGTGACGTAACGATAGTAGGCAAGAAACAGGGAGTTGAAAGAATAGATGGGAGAGAATCAATAGAGAAGAGAAGCTGATCACCCGCTTTGTCCACTTACTTCTCGCCATCTGGCATCTTCTTGCAGTAGCGGCCTCCCATTTTAACCATCTTTTTGCAGACGAATGTTGGTTCTTTCATCATCACTAGGATGGAGGACACCATCCTCCTCGTTTCCTCTTCACGCGTCATCTTCAGCCGCTCTTTTCTTTCCTGCTTCCCCTCAGGAGACCCAATGTCGTCCTCCATGGTATCCTCAACTACATCATAAACAGCTCCCGAAGTGTCCATGTCCCGGAGGTGTTCATAGATCTTACGATCCTCTGGAGTCTTAGTGGCTCTCAACCTAAGGTAGGTGTAGATGTCTACGGCTTCGTTTGGCCATAGGAAAGGTGTGGCCCATGACGGCTCGCTGGCCAGGGCGCTGAAAAACAGGGGGAGTTTGTCCAACCTTTTACCGGAAAACTGTACGAAGCTATGTTGGAAAGGGTCAGGGAGATTAGGTTCTTTCTTCCCAGGATAGGTGAAAACGTAGTCTTGGTGGTCTTCACTGAGTGTGGTTGTGTGGAGGCCAGTAGAAAAATTTGATGTTTGAGAGATGTTTTTTCTTCCACGTGTATTTTGGCCAATGTCACTTTGTTTTCGAAATTCTGCAAGTCTGTCAGTATTTGCTTTTGGAAAATCGACGATGTTCACCATGACAATGAGGACGAAGAAGCATTGTATGACGATGAGAGAGGCAACGAAGGCCTGAAAAAGCTGCAACCTTGAAATCATGGCTAAGGACTCATACAAATTCAAACGCAAATATGTGTAGTGATGTTCAAGAAAATATCAATGTATTGAACTGTTGTTCTCTGCTCCATGAGATTCCAATCTGAGTGAAAGGAATCATTCAATTATATGGAGGATTGCTATGATTTAATGTGGTTCATGTTAATTGCGTCATGCAATGTTAGAATGCGATGGGAAACACTCTTTGCACGTTTTATGTCAAGCATGAAGGTGTTAGAAATTCGAAAATATTCACTAAAAAACTTCATAAGTCACACGCTACTTGGTGAGGAAACTTTTATGAGCTAAAAAATCCACCTCATAGTAATTGTTTACTGCCAAATGCACTTTGTGGGACAACACTTTTAAGGATCAATTGACATGGTTTAATGATCAACGCAAGTTTTTTAAGAATACTCATTGACTGTACAGAATCTAAAACGTAAATACTACAGTCGCCAGAACACTGAGAAATATCATGGAACGACCTAAGCCCCACCTGACGGTCATGCCAAACGTATAGTCACAAACGCAGCACCAGTTTCCTTCAGCAATAATGATTTTGCTCAATATCACCCCTCTTGTAATGTTGTAACTTTGTGTTTGTAGGATTACAAACTTAAAAAGTCCCATTATTTTCCTCTTAGACAGTCAACATCATTGATTGCACTTCTCGAACTTTCTAGCAACAAGATATCAGTTCACAAACTGATTCTGTTATGTTGTTCAATACCCGTCATCACAGTGTCTAGCATCAATAAACGCCATCACAGCGTCTAGCATCAATACACGTCATCACAGCGTCTAGCATCAATACAAGCCATCATAGCATCTAGCATCAATAAACGTCTTCACAGCGTCTAGAATCAATACTCGTCATCACAGCGTCTAGCATCATAACACGACATCACATCGCCTAGTATCAGTACACGTCATCGTAACGCCTAGCTTCAATACACGCCACCACTGCGCCAAGCATCAATGCACGCCATCACAGCGCCTACCATCAATACACGTCATTGTAACGCCTAGCATCAATACACGCCATCACAGCGCCTAGCATCAACACACACCATCACAGCACCTAGCATCAACACACGCCATCACAGCGCCTAGCACCAATACCAGCCGTTACAGCACCTAGTACCAATAGCAGCCATCACAGTGCCTAGCACCAATAGTAGCCATCACAGCGCTTAGCACCAATACCAGCTATCACAGCGCCTAGCACCAAAAGTAGCCATCACAGCGCCTAGCACCAATAGCGGCCAACACAGCGCCTAACACCAATAGCAGCCATCACAGCACCTGGCACCAATAGCAGTCATCACAGCGCCTAGCACCAATAGCAGCCATCACAGTGCCTAGCACCAATAGTAGCCATCACAGCGCCTAGCACCAATAGTAGCCATCACAGCCCCTAGCACCAATAGCGGCCATCACAGCGCCTAGCACCAATAGCAGCCATCACAGCACCTGGCACCGATAGCAGTCATCACAGCGCCTAGCACCAATAGCAGCCATCACAGCGCCTAGCACCAATGACAGCCATCACAGTGCCTAGCACCAATAGCGGTCATCACAGCGCCTAGCACCAAAGGCAGCCATCACAGCGTCTAACACCGATAGCTGCCATCACAGCGCCTAACACCAATAGCAGCCATCACAGCGCCTAGCACAGCCCTGCACCTTCGCTCAAGGAGCCCAACTGCCCATCCATGATTTGTGGCGAGACTTCCTGTTAGGGATATCGTTGCCTTTTCCTGCTGTGGAACGCCCTTTTTCATCCACTATTTAGAAAATAAGACTGAGTTTGCATTCATGTGGATCACAGTAAAATTCTAGTTTAGATTAACAAAAAAATACAAACACGAAATTATGAATACAATTTTAATTAACATACTACATAATCTATAAATTACACTGAAGGTAAAAAAATTAGTGAATTTGGAACGAACGTGCTTTCGATTTAGAAAATCCGTCCTCAAAACAAAGCCTAATATAGAGAACGTGAATATACCAACAATATCGTTGGTGGACTTATTTAAATTATCACAGTGATCTCATCATCGGAAAAACCTATAGTCCGTAGTCAGGAATCGAACCCGACGTCGCTGGTATGCGAGACCAGCACGCAGTGCACTAGGCCATCCAGCACAACACAAGTTGTGATCCAAGCTTTCGTGCACATTGTACAGAGGAGCGTGTTAGTCTAGCCAAAACAGTACAATGTGCACGAAAGCTTGAATCACAACTTTTGTTGTGTTGGATGGCCTAGTGCACTGCGTG
>SDVV010032040.1:0-11475 GCA_016164225.1 Gammarus roeselii
ATAAAAACGTAATGCTGAAATTATTGTCATTTTTTCGCATGAATATCTGTGCATTTCAACCGTATTAAATGTACCAAGGAACTGTTTGCAAACCAAGATGAGCGACATTTGTTCCTACATCCCCTAACCGGTGCCTGACATGCGGGAAACGATGATGCTACTCAAGCTCCTCTATGCACTAATTGGCATCATACAAGGACTTGCAACGAGCGGCTAGAAAAGATGGACACATCACCTCGCAGCGCACTCAACTCATTTAGCTAAATTGTAACTGCTGGTTGACTTGCAGCGAGCAGTTCGGACACAAGTTCTTGAATGTTTTTTTCTTCAACTCTTGTGTTGAGTTTGATAGTTCGAAACTAAATGTAAGTAGACTTATTTGCATCATGTGGATTTTTTTCGCTGAATAAGGGAAACGAATGTTGAAGCTGTACGAATCCAATTCCAAGTTAGGTGCTGAGAGTGTGTGAAAAGAATGAAAAAAGCTGAGGTTATTATAGATTAAGTTAACATCAAGAACTCTGAACAGTGATCAACATTTTTATTGAATAATATTTTGGCTATTTATGTTATTACATCCATCATACGATGGGAGCTTTTATTCTGCTTAAACTTTATTTCGAAATTAAACTGTGAATGTCATGATAATTATCACTTTGTTTACCTATGTAATTGTTTACTAAGTTAACCACGCTCGAATTACATGATCTCCCTATTAGTCATCTATCTCAGAGCTCATTCAATTAAATATTTAGCCGCCCCTTCGTTCAATTGAAAGACTGTTCCAAGCGTTTCACACAAATATTCGAGGGAATTTTGTTTCCATTTAACATATTAGTAAAAGTTCATAGTATAAAAGTTCATAATATATTTTGTATGTGAGATATAAAATATGAAATTCTTTATTCAATAGTTCGCAATCTGCTCTCTCGTTTCGAATGTTTTCGGTCATCATGTTCGTAGTTTCTAGTGCGTTGAGAAGGCGATGGAATATTGATTGGTAGCACGCAATGCTGTGCCAGAGCATTTGATTGCAACTGATAAGACTATGGCAAATGTAATCAATTAAATGGGGTTCCTGTTCAATACTCCAACATCATCGTTAATAATGAAATCCAATATTCGAATTGTAATTTTCTTTCGTTTAATTTTTGGTAAGTGTTATGAACATGAACTAGTATTGATTATTATTTCAGCAATATTTAATTTTCTTTTCGATTCACGACAGACCGATATAACATTTCTTTAGGTTCAAAATGACATAAATAATTGCTCGTTACTGACAAATGACTTGTGATCACCCACTGTTGTTGTATCATACGCTACATGAAACCATATGTGAACGCTTGCAGCTGTTTCAGATATCCTATAGTTATTTTGGAAGTTAATTGCAATTTCAATGCAATATCGTTATAACATGAAGGAAATTCCTATTCAGAGAGCAGTTTTGAGCCTATGATACAAATCATTTCTCCGGACATGCTTGACTTGCTGGTATCCAGGCATCCAAAGTTATTATTTTACTCAATAACAATGTTCCAAAGCCATTCCCAGCTGCAATAAAACTATTTATCTTCTCCTGAGGATACGAAAACAAGAAATGTCAAATGCCTCCGCCTTGGGCCGACTTCAGAGTTTTAGAAAGTTGTTCCAAAGAAAATGTTCACAACAATATTGTTTGCTCAGGGCTGAATGAAAACCTCTATGATTGCAGAAGCAAAATGTAAAGTTCTAAACGCCCCTCCTGCTTGTGGTTACACGTACGATTCTAGGACAGCGATTTAAAATAATCTTCACTCGGGAGATGCTATACGAATGTAGATAATTCATGATCGAAAAAATTATTTCATTCATTGTTAGATACAACCTTGGAATTATTCAGATCATGTGTCGCATGTTTATTCATTGATAAAACAGGGCATTGCAGATTTTCAGGGACATATTTTGAAGTCAAAATTAAGAGAGGTTCCAGGACAGCTGCCAACTGTTGGGTGTACTACTCGTAGTTTGCTGCCAGACCAACGATTTATGTAAACCACGGGTAGATCTCGTAGGAATACATCGTGTACGACAACTGTGATGGTCGCGCCGACGTCTTTGGTTATGTTGCGTGCAGCTAGAAGAGTTTGCTGGCTACGTTACGAGCATAATGTTGGAACCTTGCCTTCCTAACCTAACCTGACTTAGTGGTACGTGTTTCTCACCAGAGGGGGAAATGTACGTGTTTCTAACCCGCGAGGCAAACGTACATAAATTAAAGGTACGTATTACTTACCCGCGGGGCAAATATATATTTTGAGTATGCCAACCTGCCGTTCACATTGTAGTCCCCGAACCTTAAAGCAAAAATTTGGCTGTATAACAACATATTAGTAACGCGTATGGTATCATAGCAATTTATGGAAAGGTATATAATATAGTTGGCTCATCATGTATTAGCGATATAAGGCAAACTTATAATATTGGATGATTCTAACTACATACATTTGACGGCAGGGTTGCTGCCAGGAGTACACGAAGAGGCGGCGTTTAATTGCAGTCTGGCCAGTTGGTAACGAAGCGTTCTCGAATCAACAGTAGTTTGGCTTCCAGTCCGCAAATATCGTCGCATAATTTCGAGATTATTGTGGGAAGTAAACACTATCAAATATGGGCTTGATCATTAATGGTGGTTTCTGCATTAATAAGTGACTAATAATTTTTCTGAGGGGGCACCTAAAGAATTTCCAGTAACTTAGTTTTCAGTTGTGATGTTATCATGATGTCAAGGTATTGGAAACTAGATCAATGCATTAATGTTGGAAGTAGGGATAAATTTTGTAAGCAGTGTATTAATAACTTTATTGCAGGGACGGTGGGGTAGGAGGCTGGCATGTTGCGTTTCAGAGGCAACCAACATAGTATCATCACATATAAAATGTCGATCAAAATGAAACGCTTTTTCCCTTAAGATCTATACACAGATCGAACATGCCTCAAGCCCCTCTCAAACGCTCTGCCTACTCATATTGAAGTAAGAAATGAGTCTTTGGAATGAACACTTCAAACGTACGTTTGCAGTTTGAAGACCCGACCGCCAACTGCAGAAATTATAGACGATGGAAGTAATCTGGTTTGTTCTTAATTGACTCTTCATTCTCGGCGCCATATATCAGTGAGCTTACTGATATACTTTGTCGGAAATCCCGTAACGTCAACAGGCGGACATCTTTCACACGACCACTCCCACTTACTCAATATCACCCGTGATAATAACCATTCATGAAGCATCTTTTTCCGTCTGATTCTGGGAACGTATCGTATTTAGATTTGTGTTTGCATTGTCTATTATAGTTCTTGTTCCTCCAAACTACACATCAGAGGTGATAAAAGATTGTAAAATGAAAATAAATACACAAATCAACGGCATAACCGGGTATTATTCAAAAGTATTTCTCCTATTTCGTTTAGTTTTTCATACGAAGAGTTTTCTGTGTTATTCTAATATTTACAATGATCAGGAGCATTATATTGTGATGATAGAACTGATCTCCTGCGATGGAAATGTTCATAACTAATAAGGACTGTATGGGCTGTCTGCGGCCATCTTACCTCTTTATTACGAATTTTATCGGAAATTTTCCCGTTATAACAAAATTTTACACCATATTACTATTGCTGACAATAAGGCTGACTTCGAATAGAATATATATTTTTTTTAATCGTTTAAGCATTACACAAAATTTTATTATTTCAAGTTTTCCCACCTGGGCAATTGTGACGTACCGGGCATGAACACTGAACACTGATGACATAAGATCGCGGACAACTGCGTCAGCAATTGAATTATTCGGTCTACCAGTTTCTAATTTTATTCCGAGTATAAACAATTGGTAATTAGAATTTACCAATTAGTTACATCCATATTTCTACGCGAATCCCTAATAGTTATAGAAATGTTCATCTGAAGAAATACTGCCTCAAAAATTAAATCATCTAAGCCAACAAAACATTCCCTCAACAAATGAAAGTTGGAACAAATAAAAACAGCTCGCATTCCACAGTGCCAGCACACTTGCTTGGATACAAACACTAAACATACTAACATTAATGCTGGTGTTGAAGTCTGAAATAAGTTCAGATTGGAAAGAAGAAGCTGCGAGAAAAAATTGCCAGCGTGATCAACCATGTCATATTGGGGTGGGGCTGCTGGTCTATTCCAGTCAAGCGTCAGAATCATGTTGGCATTCTGATGCATGGGTTGAGAAAGACGCTATTGAATGGTTGAATATTTGAACACGGGATTTTGGTTGGGTTATGATTGTTATTGATCAAACTGTCCATTACGTGTGATGAAGATAAATTGTTGGAATTGAAATCAAGTCTTCGCCAGACATATGGTGCCTGAAGTACTTCGAAGACTTATATAGCAGGATTAAGAATACTGCCGTGAAATCTGCAGAGGTTGGTCCAACGTCCCTATACATATTTTCAGGGACATGGCCGCCAGTGTGGTTCCCGGCTGGGTCGCAGGTAGGTCTATCGATTCGTCACGATAGCATCTCATGTTAAACTGAAGGTGTTAAATGGAACATATAAGAAGCATATCAACGCACAAAATATAAAAAATTAGGAACAAATGAAACAATAATATGGAAACGAGATCAAATGCCTCTCATTTCATTCAATCCTGAAGTTTCACTGGCTCGACTGACTTGCGCCTAGTTCGTTGTAGATTTTGGTCAAGCAATCCATTGGGAAATCCACGAGCATATCATGCGTATCTTCTGCTGATTCGTCTCTTTTTTATTGTTTCATACGACTGGGAGAGATCCAATCGGTATGAGGATTTAAAATTTATCTGTATTTGTTCCTGCTCAACAAGCTATAATATATTTTTCGAGGTTGGAATGAATTTCCCTTGATACTTTGACATGCATGACGCACAGGTACATAAATTTATTGTGAAATTTTGTCAACTGTCAGCAAAGCAAATTATCGCATCTGCCCACTAACAGAACACCACCTTCTTACTAAAACACAAAATATCAAAACTCATCAATCATTTCCGATCGTGCTATACCATCGAACGAGTTTTAATGCTTCAATCACTGTCACACTTGACTCATGGTGTTAACATTTGTATTATTCGGAACCAATTTTGAAAATACGATAATATGAAACACGAGGGGCATTTAAAGATAGTATAACGCTTGATTCTTGCTCATTTTCTAAACAAATATGAAGTAAGCTGGTGAGGAGTGCTATTCGATGTGAAGTACCAATCTTTCATTGGTGTTGATCAACACTCCATTTAGGAATTCTTGTGTAACTGATCTAGTTCTCGCAAGACCTCGGTCAATGAGTACAGAGTAAACCAGCTCCTGATTCTTTCTGGTCTACTCAGTCAGCTCTGGCCCGAAATTTATTCGGAGTGTTCCTCTCTAGCACGACGCTTTCCGCAACAGAAAAGAGAAGAAGCGCAAGAACGCAACGGATATTTCAAAAAGCTCTCCACTTTATTGGCGACTCGGATGAACGCACTGCGTCGCATTATGAGTCAGACTCATTGAGAAAAAAGGAAAATGAACTTTATTAGACAGAGTGATATTTAAAAACATTTATTAACTTCAGTGTCTATCGAAGTTCCACTGTATGTTCCTGTCCCTACTACCACGTTTTTTCGTCACCGATCCTGTCCATATATTCAAGGATAATTCTTGTTCATACCAGCTCATTGCTTAAGGGCGAAGTATATTCACTCTCGTTTACTCTATTCCCATTTGTATAAGCACATATAGTTATACTACTGATTTTTGTTGGAACTGGGAGCTAAGTACCTTCGTCGCCTTGACTCGTCGTTCACAACATTTCTATGCGGTTTGAATGCACAGATATCTGAAAGACCCATCCAAGCACTCTCGTCCCGCAGGGTGATAATCAATGCAAATAAATTTGCATACATTATTGAAATCGGATATTCGGATATATGTGAATAATTTATAAATGAATTATTGTAGGATGCACCTGGTGCTATCCAGTATACAGGTCCAGTCAATAATACGGGGGGGGGGAGGGGTGGAGGACAACAATCTCCTGATGAGTTCTGTCTGTGTACTGAAAAATAAAGGCTTGTCTACAAAATAATGCGAGGCAATATTGTACAGAAAATCACCTGGAAGGGCTGGCTATTGCGATGCGTTTAGAGTCATGGAACTGCAATCCGTGTCCCTTACGTGAGAGCCTCAGTTTTTTTGACAATGATTGAAGCAGTGAGAGAAGATAGGTCGCCACAATTGTAAAATTTGATATTTTTCCACCTACTGTGGAACAGAGTGATCACTTCTGCAAAGTTATTGTATTGTAACTGTTATGGGCAAGAATAAGTATTGTTTTCCTGTGGTACATGTCAGAATTTCCCGGATGTCCTAGACTGGTCTGAAATTGTACCCAAATATTGACGACGTATTATGATCAATCAATCTCTGGTTTGTGTATCAGTTCCGAAAGGCGTTGCCTAGTAACTGAGCAAAGGCATTCAACTCAGCATGAAAAATTAATGCATCGAGAAGATTGACGGGCCACTGATTTTCGTAAATAATAAATATGAGTCAGATATTTTATTATTCATCTTTCTCTGATCTGCGAAACCTCATAAGTGTGTATGTTTGATGAATGACAAATGTCGAGCCCTCTAGAAATATGCAATGAGAAGTATATCCGGCTTTGGGTTTCATTGATCATCATTATGCTTATGAAGTTGTTGATGGAACTTCATGGTACTGATAAGTACTGATTTGGATTGAACGGGTAAATTACCGTTATAAAGCAAGGTTATGGAAATATGTTACGAAACGAATATGTGTAATACAACGCACGCAGGAACTCATTCATATCTGATTATTATTTATGTCCTTAATTCGAAAGGCTAGCAACACTAAAAATTCCAAACATTCGAAGTCAAAGGAAACTAACATGCCGAATCTCAGAAGAACAGGGATGCTTAATGAATAACTGACAAGATTTCCCCAATCATCATTATCTTCAGGAGATTAATAAAAACAATAGAAAATTTGCACATAGGAATAGTTGCATCATTTTTGTGATCAACCGGTTGTTGTTATCTTCTACACATCTTACCTTCTTCCATTGTGATGAAAGTGGTGGAGTCCTGAACGATTGAGTGGGTCACAATCTGTCAGAGGCGAAGAATCAGCTTGCGTCTTGAATTTCCACCTTTTAGAGGCGGCGTTTCTGGCCAGAAATGACCAGTCAGTGTCCGATAACCTGTCACATTTGGAAATGTCTGCCTTGCAGCCTTTGCGTGGGAGTCAGAGTAGGTAGGTGTCATGACACATGGTCGGATAGCAATGTAAACTAAGAGGGTGTCGTGACACATGGTCGGATAGCACTGTAAACTAAGTAGGTGTCATGACACATGGTCTGGTAACAATGTAAACTAAGTAGGTGTCGTTTCACATGGTCGGATAACAACGTAAACTAAGTAGGTGTCATGACGCCTGGTCGGATGCCAATGTAAACTAAGTAGGTGTCTTGACATTTGATCTGATAACAATGTAAACTAGGTAGGTGTCATGACACATAGTCGTATAACAATGTAAACTCACTAGGTGTCATGACACATGGTCGGATAAAAATGTAAACTAAGTAGGTGCCTTGACACATGGTCGGATAACAATGTAAACCGAGTAGGTGTCATGACATATGGTCGGATAACAATTCAAACTAAGTAGGTGTCATGACACGTGGTCGGATAAAAATGTAAAAGACAAACGGATCGCAACTAATTATTTCTGCTCAACGATCGCGTCTATAAAATTTATTGGTAATATTTATTTGGCTATCACCATCAAAATTTCTTCTCGGCCGAGGGGCTCCAAAAATTGTACTGAATCAGACGCGCTCGATATCCCAATGAGCGGGAAGATAAACGCTGGGAAAATACTCGATTGAAATTTTGAAAATATATCTAATCATGAAATGGAATCCATAATTGGAAACATCTTGATATGGGATAGAAAAACACTGTAATAGGCAAGGGACTATTGCTTGAACTACGTAGGTGTTGAGAGGTAGAACCGTGGGACACTTGACGGGGCAGCTGATCTATGAATTAAAAAAAATTCAATGTCATGTGTTATTGTCAGGAAGTGTGGAATTGTGAGGGGTAAAACAATGAAAGAAGATGTGAAATGGGTCAATGATTTTTCAGGGAAAATGTGTATGTAAAATTTGAGGAAGTAGGACTTCACACACATAGTACTTTTTTCAAGTCTACTGCTTTCAGGAACATAGAATTTTAAATTATCTACGTATTAAAAAAGAAACAATCTCCACGTTTTATAAGGAAAGTTTTTCATCCATGGATTTGGGGAAGATTAGCTTTCGAATGTTTTGGATGATGTTGGAATATGAATACCGACATCCTGATCTCCACCATGGAATGTTCAGCCTTCATTGATATATGACATGTTTATTGGAATTCGAATTATAATCCATCTTCGAATTTACATATTCAGTGTAAGAAATGTTGAATGTAGAGTGTTGGCAATTTCACATCAATTTACGTGCGGCGCTTGGCAGCTCTCATTGCCACGAGGCGTTTACAAAGATACGTCGTCCACTGTTGCAGTGTTTTACGCATTCAATATTGGACGGATCCTAAAACTGCTGCGGTGTGAATTTGGGGTTGAACATTTTACGATGCGGGTGAATAGAAAATCCGCTAAAGAAAATGACGAGTGGGATTTCGAATTGTACCTAATCGATGTCCGCTCACGGGCACGCTGCAACGCTTTCAGCTGAAGGATAACTTTACTCGCGGTTTCCGTGGGCAGTTTACGTTTCATCTTACAGTATAAAGGACTCCCGTTTCGTAGTGCAGCCTGCTTGATTTAGCAGTCAATTTTATTATCTTCGGCATCGTTCTAAATGTAGCACCAAATCATAATTGTGTCTATGGAGGGCCTTAATCATGTGGCTAAACTTCAACTTCTTATCATATTATCAATACGTGTAAAACAATAAAACGGATTCAAAACACCCTGCAATTCACTGTATTGAAATAATAAAAATATGCTGCATCTGAATACGTTGCCACTACAATGTACTAATTAACTGACAGCCGTTAGAAAAAACGTAATTACGCTGCGAAATGTAGTCTTGATTGAAGTTTATCGTTTTTATTGTTAAAGTATTGCATACTTCAGTTTTTCAGTGCATTCCGTAGTTTAATACTCGAGTTCAGGAAAAAAAAATTGGGATAGGTACCTAAGCATGGAAATAAAAATTGTGTAGTACAATCGTCAGAGAAATATCTGGTCACTATAAACTTGTAATTCTCGAGTCGCTTCTGTAGATTGAATTCACCCGCGATATCTGAAAGCTACTATTGTATTCGAACGGAGAGAAGTTGCAATCGTTCAAAAACTTGTACCGTGTCTCAATTAATGTATGCAGAGAAGCATCGAATATCTGACATAATGTGGAGGATCTTTCAGCTTCCCTGCTCCCCACTGCACGGCATAGGCTACCTACCTACCCCTTGTGAAGGTATTTCAGGCACCTCTGTTTCTTTCCCGCCATTGTCTCAAACTTTTCAGTTGCGGTGACCGGATTGTTAACAGAAATTGTTTAACTGAAGTTGACGAGTTCATTGTCTTATCCACGAGACTCTGGTCATGACTTAGTGTTGCGGGTCCGGACTAAATAATTTCCACCATGCATCGTGTAACGGCGAAATTTTATTTATATACGATGAGCAAATCCAGGTAATTGTGTTCGTTGATTGGCTAAACGATTTCCGAATTGATGATCCTGAATCCATATATTCACATTCCTATATATTTCAGAACACAAAATCGAAGGACACAGACATCACGATATGAATTTGTCAATTTATTTGATGATCGTGTTGTTGATTCTTCATTGATGTAGTGTAGTAGGAAACAAAAATTTGGAAACAATGATATTTCCGTCTACAAAATTCGATTTTGATTTTCAATTCGGAAAGTGTTTAAACGCGTCCGTACCATATGCGAATAGCTCCTAGCGTACCCCACGTTCATTCCAAATTTATTAAAACAAACATCAGAAACAGCTTTCATTTAGTTGTCCGAGTGTTCATTATCAGTACCTGAAAATGAACATTTCGTCCTGTCCTTCAATATTGCTTTCCTTGTTTTCCTTGTGTTAATAAAAACTGTGAACCTTTAAGCGTCTCTCGTCGCGTACTTAATTTATGTTGTCATCAATACAAAATGAGCTGAGGCCGTGACGTAATTGAACAAAGCAGAAAATTTAACAGATATTGAATCCGTCTGCACAATTGCTGACGGGGGACAATTGACTTCAAATTGAATCAAATGAAAATATTTGTTTGTATGAAAATGAGAAAATTATTTATGTCTAAACGAGAAACTGCTTGTTTGGTTTGCTCTGCGTATGAGCTCATGAAAATGCACAATCTTATTCAGACAATTGTATGAAAATTATTCAATTAGTGTTAGAGATGACTCCTGAATATTGGAAATCTAACGTTGAAAGAACATTTTAAATTATGTTTAGATGTTCTCAAATAAAACAAACCTCATTTCTTCCATGATAGTAAAGTTAACGCAAGCGCATCTCCAGGAATCTTCTTGGAAGGGAACAAATCGTTTCAATTAACGATTTCAGGAATGATTTGAAATATATTTTCCCTGCACGATGAAATCACTTGACATCTGTACTGCGAGCGACGAATCCCTTGATTAAAATAAATGAACTTGTTGTGTGCTATTTATGATCATTATATTGAGTTGTGCATTCCAACTTAACAATGATAGGACGCAATATTACTCTTATTAATGGCTTATTAGTGCAATGACTGGAAAGCCGCATCGAGTTTGGTTCTTATGCTCAGCAGAGCAAAAAGGATTGGCAAACAATTAGATCAAATCAATTAACAAGGCTTTTTTACGTTAATAGTTTTTACACATATATGCATTTTCCTTTCATAAGTAATCACACCCTTTTTCAAAACTGTTAAGGGAGAACAATTTTTGAATTCACCATGTTTACACATAGGGAGCTAAACAAAATAGCGATAGACAATGGGACACTCAAGCAGGATGCTGAGAGCTCCCAGTCTACACAGGATGAAGTCTGTTCGATGGGGTTAACTTGAAGAGACCATCCAATAATTAATTTATTTAAAAAATACTGTACACTGCAGTATTTGACATAAAACAAACAGTAATCTCGTGTTTGTGACAATGATCACAGGTGAATATAGAATAAACTCGATTGTTTGACCCGAAGGAATATTAGTTGTGTTTTTCTCAATAAAGATCTGATGTTATGGGGGTTACACTAATGAGTTATTCCTACAGCGAACGCATTTGCTCGAAAGTTATTTTTACACCGAAACAATATTGCGATGCTAATTATTTGTCCTCATCTTTCACGATGTGTTCACAATTGATCACGATGCGA
>SDVV010032041.1:0-11475 GCA_016164225.1 Gammarus roeselii
ATCAGTCAAGTTTTAAATCGAACCTAACTTCAGTTAAATTTTATATCGAACCTAATTTCAGTCAAGTTTTATATCGAACTTAACTTCAGTTAAGTTTTGTATCGAACCTGACTTAAGTTAAGTTATATATCGAAACTGACTTCGGTTAAGTTTTCTATCGAACCCAACTTCAGTTAAGTTCTATAGCGAAACTAACTTCACTTAAGTTTTGTATCGAACCTAACTTAAGTTAAGTTTTATATCGAACCAAAATCCAGTCGAGTTTTATATCGAACCTAACTTCAGTTCAGTTTTATAGCGAACCTAACTTCAGTCAAGTTTTATATCGAACCTAACCTCAGTTAAGCTTTGTATCGAACCTAGCTTCAGTTGAGTTTTGTATCGAACCTAACACTTCAGTTAAGTTTCATAACGTACCTAACATCAGTTAAGTTTTAAATGTAACCCTACTTGAGTTAAGTTTTATATCGAACCTGACTTCAGTTAAGTTTTATATCGAGCCAAACTTCATTCAGGTTTAATACCGAACATAACTTCAGTTAAGTTATATTTCGAACATAACTTCAGTTGTCTCATTTCGAACCTAACTTCATTTACATTTTATACCAAACCTAACATCAGTTCGGTTTTATAAAGAGCCTAACTTCAGTTAAGTTTTATGTCGAACCAAACTTCAGTTGAGTTTTATATCGATTCTAACTTCTGTTCAGTTTTATAGCGAACCTAACTTCAGTCAAGTTTGATATCGAACCTAACCTCAGTTAAGATTTATATCGAACGTAGGTTCAGTCCAGTTTTATAACTTACCTAACTTAGTTAAGTTTTAAATGTAGCCTTACTTGAGTTATGTTTTATATCGAACCTGACTTTAGTCAAGTTTATATTGAACCTAACATTATATAAGTTTCATATCGAACCTAACTTCAGTGGTTTCATTTCGAACCTAACTCCAGTTAAGTTTTATATCAAACCTATCTTAAGTTCAGTTTTATAACGAACCTAACTTCAGTTAAGTTTTGAATCGAATTTTTTTTCAGTTCAGTTTCATAACGAACCTAGCTTCAGCTAAGTTTTATATTGAACCAAACTTCAGTTAGGTTTTTTATCGAACCTAACTTCGGTTCAATTTTATAACGAACCTAATTTCGGTTTAGTTTTATATCGAACCTAATTTCAGTTAAATTTTATATCGAACCTAACTTCAGTTAAGTTTTATATCGAACTTAACTTCAGTAAAGTTTTATATCAAACCTACTTTAGTTAAGTTACATATCGAAACTGACTTCAGTTAAGTTTTCTATAGAACCTAACTTCAGTTAAGTTTTATATCGCACCTAACTTCAGTTAAGTTTAATATCGAACTTAACTTCAGTTAAGTTTTATATCGAACCTGACTTAAGTTAAGTTATATATCGAAACTGACTTCAGTTAAGTTTTCTATCGAGCCTAACTACAGCTAAGTTTTATATCAAAGTTAACTTCACTTAAGTTTTATATCGAACCTAACTTCAGTTAAGTTTTATATCGAGCCAAACTTCAATCAGGTTTTATACTGAACAAAACATCAGTTGTTATATATCGAACATAACTTCAGTTGTCTCATTTCGAACCTAACTTCAGTTACGTTTTAAAGCAAACCTAACTTCAGTTCGGTTTCATAGCGAACATAATTTCAGTTAAGTTTTATATCGTACCAAACTTTAGTTGAGTGTTATATCGAACCTTACTTCAGTTCAGTTTCATATCGAACCTAACTTCAGTCTAGTTTTATATCGAACCAAACTTCAGTTAAGCTTTATATCAAACCTAGCTTCAGTTAAGTTTTGTATCGAACCGAACTTCATTTAAGTTTTATAACGTACCTAACTTGAGTTAAGTGTTTTTAATGTAACCCTACTTGAGTTAAGTTTTATATCGAACCTGATTTCAGTCAAGTTTATATCGCACCTAACTTTATATAAGTTTCATATCGAACCTAACTTCAGTTGTTTCACTTCGAAGCTAACTTCAGTTAAGCTTTATATCGAACCTTACTTAAGTTCATTTTATAACGAACCTAACTTCAGTTTAGTTATGCATCGAATTTATATTCCGTTCAGTTTTATAACGAACCTAACTTCAGCTAAGTTTTATATCGAACCAAACTTCAGTTAGGTTTTTTATCGAACATAACTTCAATTCAATTTTATAACGAACCTAACTTCAGTCAGGTTTTATATCGAACCTAACTCCAGTTAAATTTTATATCGAACCTAACTTCAGTTAAGTTTAATATCGAACGAAACTTCAGTTAAGTTTTATATCGAACTTGACTTTGATTAAGTTATATATCGAAACTGACTTCGGTTGAGTTTTATATCGAACCTAGCTTCAGTTCAGTTTTATAGCGAACCTAACTTCAGTCAAGTTTTATATCGAACCAAACTTCAACTAAGCTTTATATCAAACCTTGCTTCAGTTAAGTTTTGTATCGAACCTAACTTCAGTCCAGTTTAATAACGCACCTAACTTAGTTAAGTTTTAAATGTAACCTCACTTGAGTTAAATTTTATATCAAACCTGACTTCATTCAAGTTTATACTGAACCTAACATTATATAAGTTTCATATCGAACCTAACTTCAGTTGTTTCATTTCGAGCCTAACTTCGGTTAAGTTTTATATCAAACCTATCGCAAGTTCAGTTTTATAACGAACCTAACTTCAGTTAAGTTTTGAATCGAATTTTTCTTCCGTTCAGTTTCATAACGAACCTAACTTCAGCTAAGTTTTATATTGAACCAAACTTCAGTTGAGTTTTATATCGAACCTAACTTCAGCTCAGTTTTATAGCGAACCTGACTTCAGTCAAGTTTTTATATTTTTATATTGATGCTTGATCAAAATTAAAACCTCCTCCTGAAAGACAGAAAAAAACAGCGGACCACTAATATTATTTGATCATCAGAAAACGGAAAACTTAGCATATATTATTCAAGAATAATAACGTTCCGGGGATTTATTCATCCGATTTCGAAATTTTGTACCTGATTAAATCAGAAGATCTTAAAACAATATTTCCTTGATGTGTTCTACTTTTCAAAGATGACGTTAAAAAACTTGGAGTCAATTTTACAATGCTCTTTTTACGCCGGGCTCTAAAAGGAAGGATGGGTAATAGTATTTCAGTCAAAGACATCATTTGTGGGATAGCTGACACCTGAAATACGTTGATAATTTCTTTACACAAGGTGGCGCAACAATAGCAGAATCCTGCGATGACACTGCAATTCATCATCAAAAAATACATCAAGAGCAGCTACCGAAACTTATTCTTCCTTCAACCAGTAACAACAAATGATTATAAAATGTTGTTCTGGCTCTAAAGAGCATGGCATGTGATATTTATTCGGTGCCGGTATTACTGCCTAATATAATTTACTCTTTACTCGTATCAAAACTCAATGTTTCGTTTTCTATCGGTCATTTCCCACATTCGTGAAAATTTTAAAATGTTATTGCTATTGCAAAGAACAATGTTTTGACAAATGGCAAGAATAATAGACCTACCTTAATTCCCCCACCAATCATTAAAATAATTTTAACGAACACACAACCTACTAGAGAGAGAGAATATACCAACAATATCGTTGGGAGACTTATTTAAATTATCACAGTGATGTCATCATCGGAAAAACTTATAGTCCGTAGCCAGGAATCGAACCCGACATCGCAGGTCTCGCATACCAGCACCGTCGGGTTCGATTCCTGGCTACGGATTATAGGTATTTCCGATGATGACATCACTGTGATAATTTACACAACTTACTGTATGAAGGTCTGTATGGATCTCGAGATCAATAATCAGCAGTTCAACCTACACTTGATCAATTTTGTTTCTTGTACGAAAATTTAGATTCGGATCAAACTGCATTGCTCATATTCTTAGATTTCCGTAAACATTTACTAGGGTTGACCATTCCTTCTTACCAGCTAAATTGTTTTTCTATGCTGTTGGAGGTTCATCTCATGAGAGGCTTAGGTTTCACCAACTTAATGGGCAAGAATATACTGTAGTCAATGATATCAAATCAAACCTGTTGACGGTTAGTCATGATCAGTGAATATAGGAGCATAACGCAAATTAGTGAAGGCTTATAGATGGGGATAATTAGCGGTGGGAGGGAGCTGGCCGGAGTCTGGCGGTCGGAGTCACTGGTAAACCTAACGGGCGGCGCGAAATGGGCGGATGGAGGGGCATAAGGTGTGGACGGACGGGCCTAGATTGGCAAGGTTTTATATTTAGGACATTTTTATATAGACGAATTTTTAATTTTTATTGTATTTATATATGTTTTTTTCTTCGGTAGATAACTATATTGGGGTATACTTGGCCATAACTGATTGCTCATTATATATTTATTCGGTTCTCATAGGAATATGCCTTCATCTCATTTTGGACGCAAACAGTTGGATGCGCTTTGGAAAATTAGGTGAGATTGCTCCTACCTGATATTTGAATTGTATTTTTCCATGACTGATTTGCCATTGTTTCTAGGTTTGAGTGTTTATATCATTATATATTTATGTCAGGCTTAATAATTCTATATATTTTTATGTACATGTATGTTTGTATTCGTGTCTAGTTGGGGTATAATTGACTCGTTCGGTGGTTGGTTTGTGGGTCCTTAGCGTTTGGATGCTTGATTAAAGCCTGTTGGCTGGAATTGGGGCAACGTTTTGTGTTTTCCATTTGTTTTTTATATGTATATAGGACTATACTATAGACTATAGTATGCTATGATAGTTTGGTAATTGGCGGGTTGATGTATATATTTCTTAGGATGCAGTAGCTTCGTTACGAGAATATGTCTACCCAATAACGCATCATCCAGTTTTGAACCAGATATATCAGTGAATCAGATATATCGGTGAATCGTTATGTTCGTGTGTTCAAGCTAGGCAAGTGAAACGCCTCCCACCGCTCACACACAGCTCCAATTACTCAGTTACAGATTCTAAACATTGTTCATTTCACCGATCTTAGATTTACTATGTATAAATTGATTGGTAAAATGAATAACATACCATCTGTGGATAAATAAACTTTTTTTATTTTGAATAATTATTTATTTTAAATTTATCAAGCTTATGAAGACTGTTCGGGTAGTTTGATCCTGATTTTATTTGTATAGCGAGTATCGGTTGGATGCCCTATAGCGAGAGTAGCTGAACGATATGGATTTATTGTAAGTTATTATCGTTATCCCTCTGGCTGTGTCCACCGCACAGCCAGAGGGAAAACTCAATCATTGCAATCTTTGTGTTCTCGATGAATGTCATGAAGGCGCTGCTTGGCTGAGTGGTACCGAAGAGAGTAGACACCTACAGAACTGATTATAAATTCTTTGTTAACTCGTTGCTGGCTCCTCTCCAGAAAATCGTCATTAATGTAAAGTATGATAACAACATCGGTCACTCTATGGTATTCCTATTGAAATAAGTAGATAGTCAACGCACTAATCATCAGTACTATAAAGTATGCTAACAACATTGGTCACTCTATGGCATTCATATTGAGCTAGGTATATGGTCAGCAACATTTTCAGGCCCCTTGCAACCCCCCCCCTTATCCAATTATTCGGACAGAGTGGTCAGGGAAGGACTGCTCCTCTAAAGTAGATAGCCATAATCAGAAAGCAGCATCGTGGATGAGGGGAGAGAGTGAAGGACTTTCATTAAAAGTTAGTCGATGCCTCCCCTCGAGATCGCATTCCATGTTTTCATCTCATTGGTATAATCAAATAACATAATCCTTCGTTTTGCATTTTTTATTCATTGCAACTCTCTGGTATTCTTTTTACAATTCAGACCATTCCTCGTACCCTTCCTCGAGCACTCTTCTTGCCCTATTACGCTCCCTCCCCCTGTCTTTCACCCCTCAACCCCACTCGTCCTATTCCCACTCCACTCGTCCTATTCACCCAGCATTATATTCTGCCGCTTTGTGTTCCCCTAGCGTATTTTACTGCATCCTGAAGGGAGAAATGGCCGACCCCTATGTGACCCCCTTCACAATCACCGCCCCCTCCCTTTTGCCCCCCCCCCTCAATGACCCGCTGGTACTGGAGTCTACTAGCACGACATGCACATTGCCACAGGCAGTCGCTAGACTATTTAGGAGGGACAGGCACCTCAAACTGCGCCTCCCAGGTTTGCGTCTGGCACGTCTGGCAGTGTTGCTGACACGCGACACTGCCTAACGTAGTCTCAAGTCAGGCCTCGCAAGTGCGGTAGAGATCATCAGTCAACACTTTAGAAAGAGACAATTGAAAGAACTAAATTAGTTTTATGTGGTCTCTGTTAAAATCTTGAGTCCCGATTTAACCCTTCTCCAGCATGATCAGAGGCTCAGCGGTAGTTTCAGTCCCTTAATTTGGAATCAAGTGGGCCTTGACTCACTGCGGCTTCTGGCCCTTTACTTGCCAGCACGAGAGTCTAGACTCAATGCTGTTTCAGACCCCTTACTTGCCAGCACGAGAGCCTAGACTCAATGCTGTTTCAGACCATTTGTTTAACAGCATAAGGGCCGAGACTTCACCCAGTTTTAAGCCCTTCGCTTGCCAGCACGCGTGTCCAAGGTTCATGCAGTCTCATGTCCTTCTTTTGTACGAATGAGGCCCAAGACTTCATGAAGTTTCAGGTCTTCACTCGCCAGCACGAGGGTCCAGACTCTTCCCTCGCCAGCACGAGGGTCCAGACTCTTCCCTCGCCATTACGAGGGCTCAGACTTCACGTAGTTTCAGTCCATCACACACTCGTTTGCCAGCCAGACATCCACGCAGATTCACTCTTGTCCCCGAAAGACCGAATCCATCCTCATAACTGTTATCTGTCTTCCGAGATTCCAGCCCTGACTGCAATTGTTTCTTGTTAATAAAATACTGAACGAGAAATGAAGGGCAGAGCAGAGATTTGCGAAATGGGTAGGGATGGTACGTGTAGCAGGGATGCGAAGTGATAGGGACGGGACTGAACTATTCAGGAGTGGCCGTTCATGAGCGCAATGGGTAGGGATGGTACGTGTAGCAGGGATGCGAAGGGATAGGGACGAGACTGAACTAGTCAAGGGGCCGTTCATGAGCGCAATGGGTAGGGATGGTACGTGTAGCAGGGATGCGAAGGGATGGTACGTGTAGCAGGGATGCGAAGTGATAGGGACGGGACTGAACTAATCAGGAGTGGCCGTTCATGAGCGCAATGGGTAGGGATGGTACGTGTAGCAGGGATGCGAAGGGATAGGGACGAGACTGAACTAGTCAAGGGGCCGTTCATGAGCGCAATGGGTAGGGATGGTACGTGTAGCAGGGATGCGAAGGGATGGTACGTGTAGCAGGGATGCGAAGTGATAGGGACGGGACTGAACTAATCAGGAGTGGCCGTTCATGAGCGCAATGGGTAGGGATGGTACGTGTAGCAGGGATGCGAAGGGATAGGGACGAGACTGAACTAGTCAAGGGGCCGTTCATGAGCGCAATGGGTAGGGATGGTACGTGTAGCAGGGATGCGAAGGGATGGTACGTGTAGCAGGGATGCGAAGGGATAGGGACGAGACTGAACTATTCAGGAGTGGCCGTTCATGAGCGCTGAGAGAATGTTTTGGAACGTGCGGTTATGTTAGAGTATTTGCCATCAAAATATTTGCGTATGAGTCCCATATTTCTTCTCGACTACATTGAGCACAAATGTGATGTCTCTCTTCTCATAAGATATTATTTTAGCAAATGGCATGCGGTAAATAGTTGAAAGCCTGTTTAGTGCATCGAAAACTCAACTGAACCCCCTTCCATGCTGATAGAATTCTGTTAGATGATTATTAAACCAATTCCTCACGTATGAAGCAGAAATATTTCATCACAATTAAATTGTTTTGTCTCACCTTTCTCGTTTGTGCGCAATATAGCGCAGAGCAAGGCCGTCAATGCATAAATGGAGTGTCTTTAAATGAAGATCTCCATTCCATGCTCCCGTTCTTTTATAAAATTGTTGCATACCACACTATCAGCCATGCACTAAGCTCCTTCTACGTGAACAATACGAGGTCACAGAAATGCAGTTGCATTGTTACGAAGATGACGTTGGCACTGGAAACTGCATAGACAATTATTGATCATGATATGTGTTCATGTATACATTAAAATTACATTTGATGTTAATTTAACGTACAAGTATTGCACAAAATGATGCGTAAAAGTGCTATGAAGGAAAAAGACTGCCTTGACTGGTCAACAGTCATTCAACTCTTCCGTAAGTAACCTCTATTTAATTATTGGTTAGGTCTTTAACCCTATTAGCGGTAGGTAGGCCATTTTGGACCAACTTTGTCTTAAAACCTTTGTAAAATCTTCTATTTTGACCGAACGTTCTCGTAGATTCAGCTATTCCTGGAAGATATTTTTTTCTCAACATTTTAACAAAAAAAACGTACAATGTTGATTGGTGTCCAATTTACATGCATTAATGAAACAGTCTACATAGTGTAACGGAAGCAAGCAACACATTCGTGCAAGACTCCTCAATACTGACACAAATGAGCACACCTTCTACATTCATTTGCATATGGTAATCATTTTCGTTGCCAATACCTCAAACAAATACTTCAGCAGCGAGAAATGAAACGTGTGCGCCAGGCGTGATGAAGGTAGCACGGCAAGTTTCTTCGTCAACACAACTAAAATTAAATTACACTTTAACTTGCAATCATGGATGTTAATGGCGATCCTCAGAGGATCGAGGCATGATCATGTTTATGTTCCGTGGGATTTTAATTGTGACCCATTTAACAAAACATTTAATGAATGGCAAATACTTCTGACAGATAATGAACAAGTCCTTGTAGATATTGCAGTTTTACCACAGGATGCACATACTCATGTTTTACCACAGGATGCACATACTCATGTTTTACCACAGGATGCACATACTCATGTTAATCACAACGGAAAAACATTGAAATGGCTTCATCACTTTATCCTTACTCCAACAATAGCGAGCAATGTTTCACGTGTGCCAGTAGGGGATTACACACCTCTATCAGATCACTTGCCGACTCAGAGCTCCATGTATTACGCTCCCTGTAAGCCTTACTCCAACAATAGCGAGCAATGTTTCACGTGTGCCAGTAGGGGATTACACACCTCTATCAGATCACTTGCCGACTCAGAGCTCCATGTATTACGCTCCCTGTAATGGTCATAGAGTCACCCAATCCATTAACTGGTAATTCAATGACATTTTAAAGCCTAATATTTTGTGTTCCATTCCTAACAGTCAACTTAGTACCTTGCCTCCAGATATTCTGCGCCCTCAGACAGCAGCTGTTAGAATTTAATTAGACCAGCTCTATAGGAGTGTACTGTCGGTTACAAAGATGGAGACCGCTTCTCTGCCAGCGATGAGCGTTGCACTACACGTACTATCGGTTACGAAGATAGAGACCGCTTCTCTGCCAGCGATGAGCGTTGCACCACACGTACTATCGGATAAAAAGTTAGAGAACTTATTTTTAATTTCAGTTATTTTCAAACTTCATTTAAATCAAATTGTATGTAGTTAGGTAAGTTATTATGGTTGTTTGTTTACAGCTAAATGTCTGGAAGAAATGCAAATATGTAAATACATACGGTAAATCTTACAATCTCGGTGCAGGGATGTCGAAAACAAAACGCGAAATTAAAAATAAAGTCTCTATCTTTGTAACCGATAGTACGTGTAGTGCGACGCTCATCGCTGGCAGAGAAGCGGTCTCTATCTTTGTAACCAATAGTACGTTTGGTGCAATGCTCATCGCTGGCAGAGAAGCGGTCTTCATCTTTGTAACCGATAGTACATGTAGTGCAACGCTCATCGCTGACAGAGAAGCGGTCTCTATCTGCGTAACCGATAGTACATGTAGTGCAACGCTCATCGCTGGCAGAGAAACGGTCTCTATCTGCGTAACCGATAGTACTGTTATGAGTGGCCTCAATCTGGCACATGTTTATATACAAAAAGACTTGTAACGAACACTATTTTATCGAGGGTGCGTAGAGTGTGACCCTTGAAGCGGCGCAGGACTTAGGCCTGTTTAACTTTTAGCTCAGATTTCATGGATGTCCCTTGCCTGGCATATATTAATTCCCCTCAAACAGGTGGCCTTTTCTCGGATTGTATAACGTAACAGACATTGACGAAGTACTGGCCATTCACAGGGGCCATGTGCGTGTTATCGATACGAAGGGGGAAACTAGTACTATTTACAGTGTGTAACGCTTTATTGTTTTAATAGGGGAGGAGCCACAAAATCCGTTAAAAGACTCAAGTGTATTTCTGCCAATGGGGTCTCTGTATTAGAAACCCCGCCTCTTAGATGACCCAAAAGGGTGAATCCTCTCCCTCGATTGGAGGATCTCCTTGAATTTCATGATCATGGCCCACCCACATCAGCATTGAGAGGCAGCTTGAGCGAGAGCGGACGGACTCTCGACACTCACTTGGCAGCGGCCGCACACACACACACCCCAGACTCTCTCGGCAGCGGCAGCGGGGCCTCGGTGGTAGACCCACACTCACTCCACCACACACACCACACTACTACCACACGCCCGTCTTACGCGTGTTACTTATCTTTGGCTATTAATCACTTGTGTATACTCAGTATTCTATTGTTATAATAACCTTGTGCCTTGTTAACTACTACAAAAAGACAAAATATAAAACCAAGGTGTCTTCATTCAACCCTGATTTACCCAATTATTCGCAATCGAGAAATGAAAGTCGTAACAGTACGTGTAGTGCAACGCTCATCGCTGGCAGAGAAGCGGTCTCCATCTTTGTAACCGATAGTACGTGTGGTGCAACGCTCATCGCTGGCAGAGAAGCGGTCTCTATCTTTGTAACCGATGGTGCGTGTAGTGCAACGCTCATCGCTGGCAGAGAAGCGGTCTCTATGTGGGTAACTGGTAGTACATGTAGTGCAACGCTCATCGCTGGCAGAGAAACGGTCTCTATCTGCGTAACCGATAGTACATGTTGTGCAACGCTCATCGCTGGCAGAGAAGCGGTCTCTATCTGCGTAACCGATAGTACATGTAGTGCAACGCTCATTGCTGACAGAGAAACGGTCTCTATCTGCGTAACCGATAGTACGTGTAGTGCAACGCTCATCGCTGGCAGAGAAGCGGTCTCCATCTTTGTAACCGATAGTACGTGTGGTGCAACGCTAATCGCTGGCAGAGAAGCGGTCTCCATCTTTGTAACCGATGGTGCGTGTAGTGCAACGCTCATCGCTGGCAGAGAAGCGGTCTCTATCTTTATAACCGATAGTACGTCTAGTGCAACACTCATCGCTGGCAGAGAAGCGGTCTCTATCTTTATAACCGATAGTACGTGTAGTGCAACGCTCATCGCTGGCAGAGAAGCGGTCTCTATCTTTGTAACCGATAGTACGTGTAGTGCA
>SDVV010032042.1:0-11475 GCA_016164225.1 Gammarus roeselii
TAAAGTACATATGAATGTCTACAAGCGGTTTGTTATCAGTATGACGTAGGCCCCAGTGCAGGATGCAGGAACCAGAGGACTTTTTCACTTTTTTTGTCTGTGTCCCATCACTAGGCAGTAGCCAAGTGTACCAAAACAACACATCTTCAAGTTTTACTAACAATATTTATCCATGAATACAAATACTGGGAGAGTGGAGCGTAGGACTTCAAGAGGTATTCTATCATGACTGGTTTAAGATAAAAAGCACGATTTACAGTACGACATTGTATTCTACGTAGACTATTTGAATGATAAAAGAAGAACGAGTCGGGCATGAAACTGCTTTGTTTGTTCCTGGTGAAAATATCACAGACAATACATTGGAAGAATACATCTCCGAGCTAGAAATCAATATCAGAAAAGGGCTGTTAAGGAAATGAATCGTTAGAGATGGAGGAAAATTGTTTGAATATGATAGTGCCACAGAGCTCATAAAGATCAATGCCTTTATTCTACAAAACCTGTCGCAATATAATTATACTGAAGCTAAGGTGAATTGGTGTGTAGATATAATGTCGATGAAGGTGCCGTAAGCGTAAAAATGTCCTTTATGAACAAAAATGCACGCTACATAATCGTTTACTCAGATGTAATTTCATGCAGTTTTATGGGTGACAAGCAAGTCATTATTCTTGATGTTATTCCAATTGATAAATCTTATTCATTTACGCGTGCCCAAGTCAAATATAAAACCATACAACTCTGTCATATTGATTCCATTTCTATCGATCTACGAGTTGGTGTTGGAAGATGGAAGACTCTTCAAGGATGCGTATTGCATTTTAACCCTACTGAAGGCATGTAGTGAGAATCCTCACTCCAAATTCTTACAACTCAAAAATTTACTATTTATTGTCGCTGCACAAACTTAGCCGTCAAGCTATGCTTTGAGGAGACTATTTTCTACTCTCTGAGAGGGGAAAAAATTAACATCTATTGATAACAAGTGGAATAAACAAACGAATTAGTAAAATATCATACAGATGCTGTTGCATGAGGCTTCTCTTTAACCCGCGTAGCCACGCAACGAGACAAGGCAGCGCTTTGGGTGACACAAGGATCGACCGACAGTCACAGTTCAGCAGTAGTCGTGTAAGTGTTGCTCTGCCTGCGCTCTCTTGGTTGCAGGAGGCTGCACTGACTCCGCTCTCTTCTGTAATTCGAGTGTTGTTGCCGTTATGGCTAGAAATCCGTTTTCTGATGATCAAATTCAGAAGATTCTATTCCAAGTGCTTAACAATGATGATATGTTTCCAGTAGATAACAATGATGCGATGTTTAGATAGAATGACGAAAATCTAAATGTTAATAACAAGGCAATAACATCGCGTTTCAGTGATGAACCCAGAGAAGATGTAGTGAATCCGGGCAGTCGGCACCAAATTCTGACACTACACCGGATAAGTTCATAGCATTAATCCATCGCTCGATGAGCGCAACTACAATGCTGTTAAAGATCCAGCTACCAAAGTAAACCATACTGTAGTGATGAATAAAAAGTCCAAGAATGAACCTGGAAAAATAATAGACAAAGAATTAGCAAAGAAAAACAATAAACAATTCGACTAACAGATAAGAAAAAAATTGGCTGAGAATATTATCACGACCAAGCCTCAGGTGAAGGTGGGTGTCCGTGATGCTCTGACGCCTTTTGAAACGGGGAATTTCTTTTCCTTCATGAGATGTTGGACAAAATTATTAGCAATTATGCTGCCACCATTGTTACCGTCCAGCTGCCACCTAAAAACCGTTGTTTCCGCATGTGAAAATAGTGGAATTGACTAGATGAGAGCATTCATTGGTCTGTTGTACCTTCGTGGTCTACAAGTGTTGAATCATCAAAGCCTTCAGTTGCTATTCTCTGATGAAATGGGCCCTCCTGCCTTTAGCGCTTGCTTATCATCTAAGCGATTTTAATTCATCCATTCACATATTTCCTTCCATGATCCAACTACAAGAACTGAGCGATGGAAATATGACAGGTTTGCTGCAATTAGATAATTATTCGAATTTTTCAACGACAATTGCAGTTCTGCTCTAATTCCTCCGGATTTTTTTATCTCTCGATGAGACTAAAACAAAATTTTCGCAGCAGCTCTCATTCGGTAGAATATTGCAAACCATGATGTTTTTTTATATATCACAAAAAAAAATCCACCTGAGAAACCTTGCAATGAACAATAACTTTGTTAATGATAATGTCACCGGCATAGTTACAGCTATCAATAATCATGGATTTGCCCGAAATTTCCACAAATAAATTATTTCCAGCTAAACTTTATCTATAGTTAAATCAATTCTGTTACATTGAACAACATGATGGACAGCGCTAGGATATTTAGCAAAATGTTCCAATTAACAATGGATGAACATTCAGACTGTTTCAGTTACCCGTGAACGGTCACTCAGACAACAGTTTTCTCTTGTCAGGTTCCTCTCGCGGCACAGGAAGAGAGCAGCACTACCCGCTTTCTCCTGACGTTTCTGCCAGTGGCAACGCGAGCATTTCAACAGTAAATTGTTGACTATAATGCTTCGAATTATTATTTGTGCGTGTCCTTGAGATTTTAATTCATGTTGAACATGATGTTATATAGTTTGTGTGCATATTAGGCAAGAAATAATGCCCGCACTTATAAAATCAACGAAGTAATGACCTTGAAAGCAATGTGTAGTGCAACATTGCACTACATGCCTGGCTAGCGTGTCGCTCGAACATGCCTTCAGTAGGGTTAAGAGAAGCTAGAGCCATTTAAATATAACGTTGAATTTAATTAAGGTCATTTGGTAACTAGCAATCATGAGGGTGGTATATGCATATCCGTCGTACAAACAATACGAAGTTTTATTTGCGATACGTGACAAAATACGCGGTGAAAGTTTTAATGATATTGACCGATTCACAAGTCCGATATCGTACCATAGGGGTATTGGATTCTTCTCAACCATAGCCAGTCTTGTAGGACGAACATTGCCTCCTATAGGAAAAACTGTACTGCCTGCAGCTGCCGATATGGCTCGAAACATGACACACGATTGCTCGGAGCAGACAGATATGCAAAAATCAACAAAGGAACACTCAAAAATGTTGTAAAGAAAACCATGGTTGGCAGTAAGATCACACGAAAAGTAACGAAACATCGTAAATCAAAGAAGAATCATGGAAGAAAGATGGAGCCGTGTCGTCCATTACTTAGTTACTAATGAATACCACTGCTCATGCAGCCTTAACGTTAGTTTCGGGTGAGGTTCTATACCGACAACAAGATTGGTGGATCACCTCTCAACATGACAGGGATAGAAGCCACCACGAAAAACTATAAAATGGGAGTTATTGATATGTTTCCCTCCATCAATAAGAAATATTTAATTGGATCAACTATCCAGTCGAAATTTGAAAGAAACTATCTAAGTACAAACAGCCGCCTGTAGGATAGTAGAATTGCCGATTCCCTTATTGAATTTCATATTCCAGGGTGGGATAATGAAATGGTCGACTTGAACTCGTTAACTGTAGAAGTGAAAATCCGCGCTGGAAATGTAGATGACGGCGCGTTGGCCGCCGCTGCAAATGTTACACTCAATGACGGATTTTTTCAGCGCATGTTCCTAAGTCTCTCTCTCTTCCTAAATGGTGTTCAGTGTAAAGGAAACAGCTATACAGGACTAGTAAATAATCTTAACGCCTATACATTCATGAAGAACTTCGATTTAAATAATAAAAACCTGAATGTGATGTATAAATCACTGCAAACACCTATTCCAGTTACCATCGTCCACGCGAATTTTCCGAATCAAAAGGAAAATGAGACCTGGATTCAAGAAAGTGTACGTCATGGTATACATATGATGGGACCACTAAGCTTCGATGTATCCAGTAGCAACAGTTATCTATTGAAAAATGTCAGCGTAAATATACGTTTGGAGCTGGCAAAACCAAGTAGCGTTCTTTTAACACATTTCGATGAACAATATACCATATCCTACAGCTTTGCTTACTCTAAATAAAGTGCTCACAAAAAACAATGACATGATTGAATACATGTTCGATCGACCTATTGTCAGAGCAATCGTGTTTCCTACCACGTCAAAACTCCATTTCCATTAATTCTCCTTCAACGGGGTTGTTCCATATAAAATAGCCCTGTTTCTAATTGATCAAGCGGCACATAACGAAGCATATGATTTCAATCCAAATTACTTCCAGCATAATGACATCACAAATGTTACGTCGATGTAGATCATCGTTTCTAAGAGAGTGCGCCCAAGAATACCATCAAACACTTTCGGCTCTAGGGACGTGTAACAGCTCTCATCTCATCACAAGACAATATTTCCCTGCAGGAAGAACTTTATTTGTCATAGATACAAGGCCAACTGACTCTGAAGATGTCATTAACCTAGAAAAAATAGCAAACAATCGTATAACAGTGAATTGGGAAAATCCACTCGGTGTCATCCAATCATATTCGGCAAGGAGGGTATTCACCAACTATCTAGAGTAAACATGAATAATAATCAAATTGAAAATATATCTATGAGCGATCCAAATATGAAACGCGCTTACATGTGGCGTTTTGCTGATAACAGAATGCCCATGCATCCAATGAACGGCTACATGATTGTTAACAGCGAAAACGATCCCTATAAAATGTGATATCGGATCCTAATACTCAAAACGATAACAAACACTAGTTTTTTTATTCGTTTGGGTTTAATCCAAAAATAAATGGAGGAAACATAGCTTTGTATCATAATACTCATGCAAATATGCATCTTGTACTACAGAAACAGATCCAAAGTGATCAATAATTGGTTTGTGGAACTTACTGTCTCTACTTAGCGTATTATCTATGTCAAAATGTACAAGACAAAAAAAAGATAATCGAGCGGTTCTCCTACAGCGAACGACGTAGAAATGATACCAAGGTTGAAAAAATCATCATGAACGTGTCCGGAAATCAACATTCCTGCAACCAGAAACTGTGAGGGATTTTAACCTGTGATACTGCATGTAAATTATTATGTAACTGTTAGATTTATTATCAATAACATTATCTTATAAATGTATGTCATCAATACCCCTAAACATTCACAGGACTAGCATTGAAAATGCATATATGCAACATGACATGCAATGGAATTGCAATACAGTATGCCCAGCATTGAAATGCGAATATTTAAGGCAACCTACATGTAAATATATATGTAAACGTTCTACTTATATAACCTATTAACAAACGAATAATCCAAAAGCTGTCCGTCCGTCCGAATGAGTCATTCACCTCCGTTCCCTCTGCGCCGCCTGCCTTACGCTATCCATCGCGCCGCTGATTCCGGCCAACATGGTCACCCCAAGGTCGCCCGTCCGTACGCCCGGCGATAAAACTGCCTCGAATTGCGTTTCGTACCGTTACACACTGCTAACCGGACCCAATCTAATGTGATAAACATATCTCGTCTCCGAAACCTGTGAACTTCGGTGCCCCACAATGATCTATTCATGGCTTCGTTCTTTTCCTCCTGTATGTAAATGGCATTTTTTTTGGAAGTCCTGTTTTCAACGCAAGAATAACAATTTATGGTGATGATGTTCAATTGCTGTTCATTCGTCCCGCAAATAAATTGGAGGAGCTGAAGCAAGATGCAGAAACAGCATTGACCCGCATACATAACTGGCACACTTCAAACGGGTAAAAAGTAAATGCAGATAAAACCAAGTGCAGTATTATGGGATCAGAAGCAAATGCATCACGAGTACCCGACAATTCCGTTGTTAACTGTTCGGGAGCGGATATCCCTCTGTGTAAGTGTAAAAGTCTGGGTGTTTTGTTTGATCCTAATATGACCTTCAAACACCATGTGGACAAACTTTGCTCCAAATTAAATGGGACAGCCATGTTCCTCAAACATAACAAAAATCAACTCGATTTTAAATCAAATCTTCTCGTAATCGTAGATACTAGTGCAGTAGTGCGACGGGAAGTTTTGTTGCCAATGATACGGCACTGCCACCCCTGTCTCTATTTGTCGATCATAAGATTGCAATGTTTCACTAAGAGTTAGAACAATTCATAACACACCTTGCAGCTGTGAGATTGTCCGTATGCTTTTTTTTGGGTGATGAGTCATGCCCGTATACTCCATTCTGTAAAGGTTGCATGTAAAGCATTTATGTGAGATATACCGCAGGATGAAGAGCAACACCTCTAAAATAGCATAACGTAGATACATCCGGACTAAATGCACAAGAGTGTCATACAACATATCCAAAAATACTTGTCTCTGAGATGTTCTTAGCCGGTGGCGAAACATTTGTCCCATAGAACAAGCGAGTCCAATGTATAACAAAATACATTGCCAGATAATTTTGTACCCAGATTGCATTGTGTATAAAATATATTACACGGTAAAGTTGTACCCTGGACTTAAAATGTATCATGGAATTGAGATAGACACGAATCTACTCATTTGTTTCAGGGAACTGATAAGTTTTAAAAGTAACCAGTTGCTTTACTCGATACAATTGTACCCTGAATTTGATGTGTATTATATAGGTAATAGAATATTTGTAGAACACCAGAATGCCACGAGACATCTCGTGAAAACCCTTTTTTTTAGAATAATGGAGTAGCTAAAAATTCGTAGAACCAAAAAGTTGTGAATAATGTAGGGGCTTCTAGAAAATTTGGTCCGTTATCGATGAAGTGGCGGACAGGAGTAGGACAGGAACTTCGACAGCGAGCCCGAGGATAACGGGGAGGTCACGAGGGACGCTGCCTCGAATATAACAATTTATGACGAAATATTTTCTTCATTAAAGAGCTCAACTGGCCTCTAAATTTGATGATTGACAGGATGAACAATTTTTATTTTTTAATACATTAAACGCCTAATGAAATTTTGTCGAACTTCAAGTTTTCTCATATCAATTGGACTTCATGGTAAAAAATGCAATGAACCGTAAATTATGATTTCCTGGCCTCGATTCTTCCAAAATCGCTTTACGTGGACAACATCACCTGATTTCGCTCTTTATTCTCTATCCCCTCAGTCAACACCCACAGGAGCGAGCCGTCCGTGCCTGACGCCGTCGAGGCCGTGCAGGCTCGAACCCTCGCTAAGGGGTACTGCTACGATAGCCCTTCCAGTCCACTTGCCTGGAAGATTCCAACAGTCTCCGACTCTGCAGTAATCTCTGCGGTGGCCTCCTGATCCAAGGCTGGCCCAGTATTATACTATTAAGATTTTATCGGTAGCTACGCTGAGCTGAGTTTAAATACTGTAACTTGATACATTTTCAGAGTATTTGGTCCAACTTTACGGTGTGATATTTGGATTATTCAATGGAACAATGTTTTTAGTTTTTCTTATTAGCCCAACTTCCCTTGTAGCCGGGGCGTTAGAATCTTGCTACCGTATCCACCGCGTGTCGTAGAAGGTGACTGAAAGGGCGCCCCGTAGCCGGGAGTAGAATCGTGCTACCGTAACCCCTGCGTGTCGTATAAGGCTACTGAAAGAATCGGAGCGAAGGAGCTAGGAATCTCGTTCTCTGTAAACCCTTCCTCAAAGACGGCAAGGCGAGCGGGGGAAGGAGAGGCTCACGCCTCTCCGAACCCTATTGTTAGGGTCGCTGAATGTGCGTGGCTGTAGTACGAATATTGTAAAAAGGAGGGAGATTGGTGAGATGTTTGTGAGGAGGAAGTTGGACGTGTTTGCGCTGAGTGAGACGAAATTGAAAGGTAAGGGAGAATGAGAGTTTGGTGTGGTAAGTGGAAGAAAGTCTGATGTAGAGGAAGGTTGGGCACGAGAAGGGGAATTTTGATATTGAGTGATCGGTTGGCTAGTAGCGTTACCTAGTGGAAGATGGTGTCCTCAAGATTGATGTGGGTGAAAGTTAAGTTAGGCATGGAGAGATGGGTATTTGTGAGTGCTTACGGACCTGGGAGCGCGAGGAGTGAAAAGGAGAAAAAACAATTTTGGACTGACCTGAGTGAGTGTATTGAGAGTTTTGGAGGTCATTTCAATGCAGTTGTACTGGGTGACCTTAATGCGCGAGTCGGAGATATAGTGGTGGAGAATGTGAAAGAAAAGTATGGTGTTCCCGGTAGAGATGACAGTGGAGAAAACCTGATAGGTCTGTGTATGGAACAGGAGTTGGTAGTCGAAAACATTTTGTTCAAGAAGCGAGATATCCACTGGCACACATGGGTCATGATGGCCCGTGGTGCAGTGTTGGAGAGAGCACTGATGGATTTTGTGCTGATATCGGGGAGAGTGGTGGGGAGGCTGTTGGATGTACGGGTGTTGAGAGGGGAAGGTGGAGGAGTGTATGACCATCTGCTGGTGGAAGGTAGGATAAGAGTGGAACAGAAGTGGAAAGGCAACAAACGAGTAGGAGGCGGAAGAGAGGAAGTGCAAGTGAGTAGACTGAATGTAAGAAGTAGAGCCGAGGAGTTCCAGCAAGCGTTGAGGGAAGAATATAACAACGTGAGAGGACAGGACCTGAGAGATGTGGAGGAAGAATGGGAGACGATAAGGGATGCTTTGCTGAGATGTGCAAAGAAGGTGTGTGGTGCGTGGCGTGTGGGCGGGTGCAGAAGAAAAGGTTGCGAGAGTTGGAACGACGAAGTCAAACTGACGGTGGCACGGAAAAGAGGAGCGTTTGAGGAGTGGTTGCAGGTGAAGTCATTAGTGACTTATGAAAGCTACAAAGAGAGGGGAAACGAGGTGAAGCGAGTGGTTAGGAGCGCCAAAAGGGACGCTGATGCCCGGTGAGGCAGATGGTTGTGCCAGACTTTTGAAAAGAACAAAAAAATGTTCTGGAGAGAGCTGAAGAGGGTGAGAAAGGTAGAGACCGGAAAGGAAGTGGTGTAAGATGAAAGTGGCCAGTTGCTGTTGGAAAGTGTTGATGTATGGAAGAGGTGGGCCGAGTATTTTAATGAGTTGTTGAATGTCGAGGATGACAGAGGCAGACTTTGTTGTTGTGAGTGGTGGTGCTCGAATGCCGGTTTTGGGAGAAAGACTTGTTGCGGACATTACCAGGGAAGAGGTGCAGGAGGCGGTGGAGGTGATTAAAACAGGGACGCCCCTGGTTTGGATGGCGTTGCGACCGAGTGCCTGAAGAAGGGTGGTGTAACGGTAGTCGAAACTTGTGTTTGGTGGCAGGCGTGGTACCGATTGAGTGACGCAGTGCCTGCATTGTTCCGCTATATAAGGGCAAATGAGATGCAAATGAATTTTGCAACTCGAGAGGTATCAGTCTGTTATGTGTGGTTGGTAAGTTGTACTGGAGAGTGCTGATCAAAAGGATTGGAGACTCTACGGAATGGGCAATTGGAGAGGAACAGTGTGGCTATAGAAGTGGTAGAGGGTGTGCCGATCAGATTTTTGCAGTGAGACAGGTCTGTGAGAAGTATCTTGCCAAAGGAAAGGATGTGTTCTGGGCCTTCATAGATCCGGAGAAGGCATACGACAGGATTGACAGGGAAGCACTGTGGAGGGTGTTGCGTTTGTATGGAATGAGCGGACATCTGTTGAAAGCGGTGAAGAGTTTCTATGTAGGCAGCCGAGCATGTGTCAGAGTGGAAAGCAAGGTGAGTGATTGGTTCACAGGGAAAGTGGGACTGAGACAAGGCTACGTGATGTCTCCCTGGCTGATCAACCTCTATATGGAATGAGTGGTCAGGGAGGTGAACGCGAGTGTGCTGGGTCGTTGCTTGGAGCTGTTTGAAGTGAATGGGCGGAGTTGCCAGTTGAGCCAGTTGCTATTTGCGGATGATACGGCCCTGGTTGCGGATCCAGAGGAGAAGCTATGTAGGCTAATGTCTGAGTTTGGTAAAGTGTACGAGTGGAGGAAGCTTCGAGTGAACGTGGGTAAAAATGAAGTAATGAGATGCTCGAGGACTGTCGTTGCGAGCAAAATTAGTGTCCCCCTAAATAAAGAGCACTTGGAGGAAGTTCAGTGTTTTAAAAATCGGGGCTCCCATGTGAAGGTAACTGAACTAGTGGAAACTGGAGTGAAGGCGCGGTGTGAAGTGATTTGTGCACTGAAGAATGAAATGAGCTGTAGGACGTTGGGGATGGAAAGAAAGAGAGGGCTGTATGAGGGTGTTGTTGGCCCAACTGCTCTCTACGAAGCTATGACTTGGAACAGGGATGGTGAAGAAGTTGAAGGACCAAGTGGATTCGCGTGTTCTGAGATGGTTCGGGCACATGGAGAGGATGGATGAAGGGAGATTGGTGAAAAGAGTGATAAATGCGGAGGCGAGTGGTCGCAGGCCTATAGGTAGACCGAAATTTGGGTGGATGGATGGTGTGAATCAGGCGTTATGAAGGAGAGACATGAATGTGGAGGTAGCGAGAGAGCGTGCAATGAACAGTCGTGAGTGTTGAATGGTTGTGAATGGTTGATTTTGACGCTGTGCCTTCCCGCCTTTCATGTGCCTTCCCGCCCTTGGCATCCCGCTGTCGGGATGGTTGTGGGTGGAGGGGCCCGGCCATTATGACGCGGCGGGGGTAAACCAGGGAAAACTGTCGGGCCCTGCTGCTGCCAACGGATCATCGAACTGCACCCGTGACGCAGAGTGTATATTGCGGGGGTACCGGCCGGACCTTTAAGCTCAAAAGGGCTAAGTGGTGTGAGTGTGAACGTATGAGTGTATTGTGGTGGGCCTCGCCGTCGGCCACCCCCCTTTTTTGGGGGATGCGGCCTAGTGTCTGTATCTGTATCTGTATTCTCTAAATATGTAGAACGAGCTTGAGTATTTATGAGATTATTTGAGCTCATAAATCCAGTGCCCTTAAATCCTGTTGATATTAACGTCCGATATCTATTTGATCAGGACATAGTAAGACATGGGACAAGCTAGTCGCTGTTCAGCGGACAGAGTATTTCAATCCTAACAAGATATTTTTCAACAATTCATACTGGTTTCGTTTTTCCTTCTCAACAGAGAATTCCCTACATGATATTCCTAGCAAGTTGAATAGTGTATTTGATTTGAGTGAATTCGGAATTAAATACTTTCACGGTATTACCAACGCAATCAACACGAGGGATATAAATAAATCATCAACCGTAAGTACTGTACAGTATGGAGCTAATCATGATCTTCTATGTTGCCTGCTAATTTTGAATTGACACAGGGCATTATCATGGGAAGTTTGTTATACATATTCATTTACGATGTAGTTCAATAATTCACCATGTTGCGTTTTATTATTTATTCCGATGATACCAATGTATTCGAGCCCACGCCGAATTTCGAAAGTGCAACCGACAGAGTCTGGGTAGAAGGGTAGAAGTTTGACTATAGGTCAACTTTTGCCTTCAAACGTTGAAATCTGGACAATCATAGAATATATTGTTCCATGAGTGGCGCAGAATATATGTATATATATTTATATTTATCTCTCTCTCTCTCTCTCTAT
>SDVV010032043.1:0-11475 GCA_016164225.1 Gammarus roeselii
GCCCACTTGACTTTTTTCTTTGGGGATATTTAAAAGGAAAAGTTTACATTGACAAGCCTAATACTTTACAGGAATTAAAACTGAAAATTATTCAAGAAATCAGCAGGATAACTCCAGATATGTTAAGTGCAGTAATGAACAGCGTCATCAAAAGAGCACGTTTATGTTTGACCAACAATGGTAATCATTTAAAGAATATTATTTTCCATACTTAGCTGTAAAATAAACTTTGATAGTTCCTCTATCGTTCGCAATTATCCAAATCGCTTTGCCTTTCATACTTTTTTCTTTATTAATTTTTGAAAAGGGTGCGTTACTTATGCGCCACCCTGTATAAGATCGCGTGTTTATAAATCGTCAGTTCGTTACAATGTCTGCCATTCATGGTAATTGTTTATCGATAATGAGCTGAATAGCTTAGTTCATTCCAAAATTTTAAAAAACTTTCAAGGCTCACTTGATTCGCGACAACGAGATTCTGTCGTAATTTTATTGCCGTTGAATTGGGGCTACTTCAAATCGGTACCATAAAACAATAGTATGAATAGATAGTTTCCAGACTGTTTTCCCCATATGTGTCGAAATTATCTCAATTTAAAGTTATACTATAGGATTAAGAAGAAATGGCTTCAGATCTTGTGAGCATTAATGCCTTTGTTGCCTATGGTATTTCGATCGCTTGAGGCCCGAACACGCTGCGAACACTAGCTGAACAGAAGAATTAAATGAAAGTTATGAAATCGATTGCTTCTTCAGATTTAAATAAAAGTCGATCAGAGGACCGATGAAGGGATGAATGATGTAGACAGCATCAATTTCTTTGGAGTGTAGATCTTGAATGAAGGTCTGTTCCGGTCGGAATATTGCTAACATGTCCATGTCCATGGGTATCCCGGCTTTCGAGCTTTTCGCCGGCAACTGATCCATCTCTGTCATTATCAGCCTCGAAGAATCAATACATCAACTAATTTGCAGTATTCGTTGTATGAAGTACGTGATCTGTGCAGATGACATGAAGTTCAAACATATTCACTTACAAAATGAAGCTCGGCATGCCACTTCATAATCACTTGTGTCATTACCATAATCATCCACTTATTTATCAAATATCTTCCTTTCAAAACTTAAACCAGTATGTTTCTAATCAGTTTCCCATGAGGGATCGATCATTTAACTACACTGCTCATTTGATGGGATTCCTGTTTGTTTGGAGACATCCAACTCTGCCACGATGACTCACTTACATGAGTCACTCGGGCTCAATTATACGTGTCACACGGATGGACAAGATGCAAGATATTTCTTGGAATCCCAAAAACAGCTTAATTTCGCCTGAAAAGCCCCGTTTTCTTACATCGATGTGTCGTTTCCACATTCTTTCAGGCAATCGTTTAATTTGAATATACTAAAAAGTGCAAAAATTTGAATTGTTACCTTCTTCTAATTTATAAGTCAACTTTGATTGTACTTAATAGTTCAGGAACGAAGAGTTGTTATTATTTACCTAAGAACAATGCGTCCGTGATGATTTTTGGGAAAAAAACTATTTACATGGGGATTGAGCGTGCAAGATGTGATTTAATTTGAACCTGGGAATCTGTCACTACTACAAGGGTCAGGGTTTCTGACTTCCTGTATCGGTGCAGTTCTAGTTATTTGAAAATACTTGATTGATTTATGGAACATTGCCTAGTACCCGATTCAAAATAAACTATATAATTTGAATTTATACATCGAATCTGTATGATCGCATTTCTGGCATGATCATCGAATCTGTATGATCGCATTTCTGGTATGTTCATTTACAGTTGCGGATGTAGAGTGTACAGTCAGCCAGATAAAAGATTTGTTTTTGCATGTCAGATTGGCAAGGGTGAAAATTGTTTGACTATACATCCTAGTGAAATCACGATGCTAACATATAAAATGTTATTTATTGAAAATATCTTGACTACATTCATTTGACGCGGCTCCGTTAATAAATGATTGACACTTGACATTATAATGAGGAGAAAATGAAGCATCTCTTGATTAATAGGTTTCACTGACATCACATCTGGACTTCTCTGAACGACAAACACCAAGTTTGGGTAAGTTAGAGTGGTAACAGTAGTAATCATGTACTCAGGCACAGCCCCCTCGTGATGACGGGCACCTATCGAAGGCTCAGTAATGAAGCTGACGGTGAACTGATTTTCAACACATTTTTTTTTTCCTTTGAGCCGACAGTCAAATTCCTATGTCTGGAGTTAAACATTAAAGTACACATCCAAAAGCGGGATGCACGGAGTGATGCTTGTTTATGACTACATTACGCAACCAAAGGTGAGATACACGTAGTGATGCTTGCCTGTGACTACTTTACGCATCCAAGGCGAGATACGCGAAGTGATGCTTGTTTACAACTACATTACGCATCCTAATACGTGATACACGGAGTGGTGCTTGTATATTACTACATTACCTATCCAAAGGCGAGATACACGGAGTGATGCTTGTCTATGACTACATTACGCATCAAAGGCGAGATACACGGAGTGATGCTTGTCTATGACTACATTACGAATCAAAGGCGAGATACGCAGAGTGATGCTTGTCTACGACTACATTACGCATCCAATAGCGAGATACACTAGGTGATGCTTGTCTATGACTACATAACGCATCCAAAGTCGAGATACGCGGAGTGATGCTTGTCTATGACTAAATTACGCATCAAAGGCGAGATACACGGAGTGATGCTTGTCTATGACTACATTACGAATCAAAGGCGAGATACGCGGAGTGATGCTTGTCTACGACTACATTACGCATTCAATAGCGAGATACACGGAGTGATGCTTGTCTATGACTACATTGCGCATCCAAAGGCGAGATACACTAGGTGATGCTTGTCTATGACTACATAACGCATCCAAAGTCGAGATACGCGGAGTGATGCTTGTTTACGACTACATTACGCATCCAAAGGCGAAATACACGGAGTGGTGCTTGTCTATAACTACATTACACATCTGATGGCGTGATACACGGACTGATGATACTCGTCAATGACTACATTAAGCATAAAAGGCGAAATGCACGGAGTTATGCTTGTCTATGACTACATTACGCATCAAATGCGACACACACAGAGTGATGCTTGTCTCTGACTACATTACGCATACAAAGGCGAGATACGCGGAGTGATGCGTGTCTATGACTACATTACGCATCCAAAGGCGAGATACACGGATTGATGTTTGTCTAAGACTACATTACGCATCAAAGACGAGATAAACGGAGTGATGCTTGTCTATGACTACATTACGCATCCAAATGCGAGATACACGGAGTGATGCGCGTCTATGATTACATTACGCATCCAAAGGCGAATTACACGGAGTGATGCTTGTCTATGAATACATTACGCGTCCAAAGGCGAGATACACGGAGTGATGCTTATTTATGACTACATAACGCATCCAAATGCGAGATACGCGGAGTGATGCTTGTCTATTACTATATTACGCATCCAAAGGCGATATACGCAGAGTGATGCTTGTTTATGACTACATTGCACATCCAAAGGCGATATACGCGGAGTGATGATTGTCTATGATTACATTACTCACCCAAAGGCGAGATACGAGGAGTGATGCTTGTCTATGACTACATAACGCATCCAAAGACGAGATACACGGAGTGATGTTCGTCTATGACTACATTATGAATCCAAAGGCGGTATACGCGGAGTGATGCTTGTCTACGACTACATTACGAATCCAAAGGCGAAATACACGGAGTGATGCTTGTATCTGACTGCATTACGCATCCGATGGCGAGATACACGGAGTGATGCTTGTCTATGACTACATTACGCATCCAAAGGTGAGATACACGGAGTGATGCTTGTCTATGAATACATTATACATCCGAAGGCAAGATACACGGACTGATGATGCTCGTCTATGACCAAATAACGCATATAAGGCGAAATACACGGAGTGATGCTTGTCTATGACTACATTAGGCATCAAATGCGAAACACACGGAGTGATGCTTGTCTCTGACTACATTACGCATCCAAAGGCGAGATACGCGGAGTGATGCTTGTCTATGACTACATTACTCATCAAAGGCGAGATAAACGGAGTGATGCTTGTCTATGACTACATTACGCATCCAAAGGCGAGATACTGGGAGTGATACTTGATTATGACTACATTACGCATCCAAAGGCGAGATACTGGGAGTGATACTTGATTATGACTACATTATAGATCCAGAGGCGAGATACACGGAGTGATAATTGTTTATGACTAGATGGAGGCAAATATTATTTATGAAAAGTAACATAGCTTTTGGAAAACATTAATTTATGACTAACATGTACGTGACAATACTGCACTACTCTAGCGTCTAGAATTATTCTATGAATGTGAATTGTCAATAATGCCGCCCGTCCATCAAGAATTGATGCAAATGCATTAGCGACATGCATATGGATAAAAATGAAATGCAGCATTGCCAATTGAATTGAACCAATGTCAATAAAATTAATTTTTCTTATGTTGATCAATTATTTACAAATTTTGAATTTATATGTCTGAGGGGAAACAGTTCAAAACAATGTCAAAGTATCTGTACTTGATTTTGGTTTCTAAACTTGAACGACCTGGAGAAAAAAAAAGTTACATCAATGACCAAAGATGAGAGACTGTTAGATGAATGACAGTCGCCTTCTGCCCTGCAGGCTGAATCAATCAAAGAGACAGGCGATATTGATAGAGCCTAAATGAGAACATACTGTTCAATGGCAGTGTATGCATACATTTTGTGGATATTCGACTGCTTATTACACGATCTGAGTGACCAAACACGCGCTATCGCCTAATTAACAATGCTGAATGGAGTTGCCCGACGAATTCATTACATTCAGAAAATGTATCAAGGGTTGTGGATTGCTCTATGACTACCTGTCCCTTCCCCCCCCCTCCCTCGCCCTTCCTCTGAACTCAATAAGCTCGGCCATACGCGCTTACTACTAATTGCTGTGATCTGCTTATAGATGAGCTGACTGCTCTGGTAAAACATGAGATCAATTTCTTGCAATGCTACGATCAACACAATAATGTTGAATTGTCAAAAAACTGCTCTTTCTAGACCACGATTGCGAGGCATCCTCAAACATGTAACCGGACCATTTGCACCTAATCAAAAATACTTATCTTTTTCGATTTAGAATTGATGATAATCTGTCGATAGTTAACCACTATTGCAGAGTAGAAATAAACTTTTAAAATTGAACGTCTTGTTGAGATGATGAAGTTGGAATAACTTCTGAAGTCATCGGTCACATCCGATCAGTGGTGGAGTCACCCTATGAAAATGTCAATTTCTCGATTGACAGAATATATATGTAATGTATTTAACTCGTGTTTAGATGGCATGGCTGACCATGCTCGTTGGCAGATGAAGTGCTACATACGTAGACTGGGGGTTTTTCCTTCCAAACAATGTTCGTATGTGAATTTTAACATGTGCTCTGAATTTCATAACAAAGCCTTACGTTTCCACCAGAATATGACTACATCGATATAATGAGGAGAGCTTTAATTGTTTTTTCTTAGGATCAATAAGTGTATTGTATTGGACACAATATTTTTCAAACTTCCAAATTTTTATTGTGAAGTCACAGGTAAATGTTGGCCACCTGAAGAACTACATATTGACTGAAAATGAATCATTCCATATAATTGACAAAGAGAAGTCCATCTTATTCTGTTGTGAGTGGTCGGAAAACTTTAAAGCATCTCACATCACATTTTTAAAAGTGTTATTATATCATTTTAACCTTCACATATAATGTTATGAATCATGAATTACAACACAGACTTTGCTGCACAAGGCAGTTTTCATGTACATTCAGAGCAGAGTTATTCAAGAGTCCAACAATAAGTATCAGAATTCTGCATAAGGCCGTCGGGATCTATCTCAAAAGGTCACTTCTTATTGCAAATTCTAAAATCAGAACTCAATGTGATGTTAAGAAGAAATCCTGACCACGAAAATAACAATTAAGGTTTATGTGCGACACAAATCTTCATTTTTTTTTTAATTATTCATTTGGTCACAAATTCTGAGATTCTCTCAAAACGTATTAAGGGTTGACTTCGAATAGCATTTCCGGTCACGTTTCTATCCCGACGCGTCAATACTTAACAACCACATTTTTTTTTTCGACATTCCAAATGTTGAGATATTGTGAAAAAAGGAGGAAACTTTATAGTCAGTAAATGTCCAATTTGATAAGATATATAATAATGAATCGAAGGTAAGGAAAAAGTTGCAATATTCACATGTTGTTGGGAATCCATAAACCTAGATACGCTTCGGTGTATCGTAAAGTATAGTAACCAGGACATGAACACGAAACATCAGCTTCATATTCTGAATAAAGCACGAAGTAAATTAGTGCAACACATTGAGGACGATTCGTCATTCCTATTCGTGGTCGAAGAACAACGGAAATATGGGCTGGAAGTGGGAACCAGAGAGCAAGTCTTTGTTTCACTACTGAGTCATATTCAATGTCGACCACTCTCAAATCTTCCTTTAAATTTATGATTTGTAGCTGAATTTACGCTCCCTGCGCGATTCCGTGGTCGCCGTTTCCGCGTTTACGTGCCTACGCCAACACCTGATCAACCGTCATAGTTCCAATCTCCTTAATCCGAGTTGATCCAGTACCGCACGGCTCACTAATGGGCCCCACTGTTCACATTCTGCATGCTGTCCCCGGCCCTCTCCCACGCTACTCTAAAGAACGGTATTGTTAGTAGCGTCATTGTTCTGCTCGCTGAGGGCCGGTAATTACAAATTACATCAAGAGGAAACTAGTGGTTGCATACTCGCGCCTTTATATAATTAGCTTGCATTTACCGATGAAAGTTGCGGCATATACCTGCTCTCTTTGGTCATGTTGCCGGCACATTGGCAAGGAGTGTGTTTCCGCGTGTAATAACGAGTGAAATAAAAATATGACCAGCTGCTTTTACTGAACAATACAATGCTGGATTAATACAAAACGAGATTTGTTCGCAGCGAAAAACGGTGATTTGAATGTGGAATTTGAATCAACTGCTTTTACTGTGAACGTGGGATTTGACAACTGACAACAAAACGTAGGGTTGGAATATGTGTGACCACTTTGATGGAATTGTTGGAATTGTACCCACCGTATGTGATCTTGGCTGGTATAGTGTTATCATTTGTTATCATGCATATTTCTACAGATTGCTACATTTCTACGTACAAAATGTTATCATGCATATTTCTGCATATGTTGTCTTGCGTTCATCAGAATTTACCTTGAATATTGAATAGTGGAGCGCGTATTATTTTATCCTTTCAATCATGACTGACGTATATCGACGAATTGAACGGTAAATAATTTGAATCACCTTTTAACGTGGAGGTCTTCAAATTAATGACGTCACGCAACCGCGACCCGCATCATTAGTAGTTCTTTAAGTACATACCTCAAGTCCTATGTATGGGTACCACACGGTAGCATTCGATGGGTCAATATTCTATCTCAACATATATTACATCGTTTCGAAACCATGGTCATGGTATTTTATACTCTGTTATGACTTTCCAACACTACCACCCTTCACAAATACTACATTGTATGACAGTGACATTGTTAAACTATGGTTTGCTCATAGGTCATCATTTAATTAGTATGTGTACGGGTTCTGAGTTTAATGTGAGGTGAGATATTTGAATTGTTGGTCACGTGAGGCGTGACTGACTTGATAGTTCTTGTACGAGCATGCAGTCACATGACGGAGAGTGTGTTCTCAAAATTAGGTAGCGTGGCGGCGGATGACTCAGGAAAAACCCACTTCGAATGATGTGATATTGTGATTTAGTTTTGTACATGTGCATATAATAGTTATTCTGATTGGTTTCAAAATATTTGAAGACGTACCTAGAAAAAATGGTCAAATCGTACACAATTATCAGATAACATGGTTCAGATGGGAAAGCTAGGAATATATATTTATTACTGTCTAAGCGAAGTACAACATTAACAGTGTAAAATCGTAGAGATTTTGGAACATTTTCAGGCTAACTCATTAAAAAGTAAATTTGTAAATCTACTTACACCGAGTTAAAAAACAGCGTCTCTTATATGGAATTGAGGTCGCTCAATTAAGTCATGTTATGGCCCGTCAAACGCCAACATTATAGCACCCAATGAAAATGAACCCCTTCCAATTGAATGACTGGAGGACATGAAGGAGGCCGGCGTGGTGATGGGATTGGTTGTTGAATAAATCGTGCTGGTGGGGTTGATGGTGGATGAACGCGTTGTATTGAGATTGGCAGTGGAAGAAGGTGTGGGGCTTATAGAAAACTCCAGCATAAATGATTTTTCAGAAAATCAGGCTATGCTTGCACAGCAGATCGTAAACTCTAATTGGAACAGTTGAACAAAGTCTTAACGAACTGCATAGGAAGTTTATTTATGGTCCTTTCAGGCTTAGGTATTACATTTCAGAGTAGGTTTCAGAAACATATAATTGGAAACCTATATAAGGATATAAAACTCATAGGCTCTCAATAAAATGACTAGCCCCACAGCTGATTGGATCAGGTCACAATCACTAACGTGTACGGGAAAGTTTAGAAAAGGTCACTGTTTTCACGAGTTGTGAGATCAACGGTGCACACTGGTCTGACGAAGTGCCAATCTTAACTATTTTTTTCATTCACTTGTGTGTCTGAGTTAATAAAAAAATAACATTCGATGTTAGTGACGCTGTGATATTTTTCGCTTCTCTAAACCACACGACACTAATTATTACAAGTGGAAACTTAGAAAGCCTGAAAAAAACGCGATATAGGCAAGCAAAGAAAACACATGGTCGTGTTCGACTCGTCGAAAAGACAGTTGGTCTTCTTTCCAAAAAAGCATTTTAAAATCTGTCTGATGTCCCTGTCACGCATACAGCCAAGTGTCTAACATCAATACAGCCATGCCCCTCCCACCGGGCAGCGTCCGCTAGTCACTAAGCCGATGGTCTTTACAATAGGAATCCCTACCGTCTCACGGATTACCTGTATGATTAGTCACTAATTGAAAGAAGTTGACCGGGAGACTTTGTAGGCACGCCTCACGGTTGGGGTAAACTAGAAGAAGGCGTACAAGAAGTACACCCGTTGCTGTGATTGAAGCAGCTGTGGTTGCTGAGATTGAAGCAGCTCACGAATAATGGACCAGATGGAAGTGGAAGGAAATGTTGATGAAGAGAAACACACATTGGTATTAAATCTGTTGGAATTTCCCCCATATTTCTAGCTAGACGGTCGTATCATTCCCGATAATAAATAATTTCTAGCTCTTAGCGTACAGTGCATGACCTTCTTGCAGTGTTTCGACTATATCAGTTGATATTCGGGTGCTACGAAGTAAAATGAAAACTCTTTATTTTTCAGTGTCATTGATGTATTCTTTTCGGTGCTCCCATTCTGCTTTATGACGTTGCAGATCGATAATTTTTTTTCAGTTAGAACACTTTTTTTTATAATAGGCCAGAGAAAGGCAGAAAATTTCATTCTAGCTGCTTTTTGATTCCGGTACTATATCTGGAAGTTTCGAAATCAGTCATCACTGTGCAACAACCGCTACAACATATTAAACTACCAACCAAACTTCATCGGCTGTTGTGTTACTTTCGTAATTTTCTTTTGAATATTTACCTAATGTATTTCCACCGCTTATTATTGGAAAAAAGAAGCAAAAATATAGTTTGAAATGGCACTGCAAATGTCTATGTGGGCATTGTAATTTTTTTCAGCTTAAACAGACTGATGGTTCTAGACTTGTAAAACGTTTTCGGGGGATCAAGAAATGCTTCCATTACTAAACCATTTTAGGGTAGAAACAGAAAAATTAGGCAACTTTTTGCTCTGTGTAAATCTCGCGATGTTTTTTATGGGAGAGAAATGTGGTTATTGAGGCAGCTGCAGTATTCGTTTCAGCCAATGTCAAGAAGAAGTGAGGTGAGTTTTTTTCTAAACCTGGAAAATTAGGGTCTTTTAAAGTATATCAAGCAACAATATATTAAACGTCATCAGCATTTGTTTGAGTGGCATGTAATACTTGTTGAAATAAATACCATCTGTTTTTGCTGAGCCCAGACAACTCTTTGATTTGTCTGTGAATATGGGTTGCTTTTCGACAACAATCCTTAACTGTATTACTAGTTACTTTCTCGTGGTCGTAGTTTACAGTCTAGAGTTGACTTTGAAGTAACTTTATTAAAAAACACATTGAATGATTTTGGAAATGTGCTGACATTGAAATTATAGGCTGTCGATCAAGATGAGCTGAAACGCGGCAAAATATGAGCCAGTTGAAAAAAAGAGTTGCATATTATCGCCGTTCATGAGGCAACGGTAATGATTGAATTCACGGAGCGGCATGGTGAATTTTGGAAAAGCTGGCATTAAAGCTTTAGAGACGTACAGCTGGAACCAAAGTGTTTCACTTCGTCAGGAGTTTCTGCGAAAAAAGTGAGGTAATCATCAATTTTTTTCCGTGAAAATATTGCACAACGTCTGCCTTTTAAATGTAATGATATGACTATATATACAACTTTTCTCCGGAATCGGTCAATAGCGTCAATATCGTGATTGAGTTGGAGACACTTTTTTGCGTTGCTAATGCAACGCTCTACACGAAACACTTTAATAGTTGTCTTATAACACTTTATGACCAGAAATAGTTACCATTAGGAGACCATTAGAACGATACTGAGGCAAATCATGCAAATTCATGACCCCAACCAAATTAAAAAAAAGCGTGTATCATACCCTCGTACCAATTAGATTCTCTTGGAGTCGGATGACCGGCCTGCTGTGCACATTGATCCCCAAGTAAACACTCTCAAGTCATGGTGTTGGTCTTCGTACATAGTCGAAAGGTATGTTTCGTTATTTGCCTGAAATGTAAATTGTTCATTGATTTTTAGTGATCCATATGCACCCTTAGCAATTTGTTTATTCTTAATTGAGTGCGGCAGTGTTGTTCTACACAATATTTTCTTTCGTTCTGAGAAAATGGAAATGGTTATTTGGATCGCCTTCAGGTGTATCAATCACAACTGTTTCTAATAAACGATTTGAAGAAGATGTTCTTAATATTTTAGATATTCACTTTCCTTCCTAAGTATCTCGCATTTTGGGTAGCTTCCTGTGGATACAGTGCATGGTTTCCGACTATCATTTCGCCTCATCTAACGCACTAGTATAAAACCGTTACCAAATCAATAAATTGCAGGTAACAAAAGTAGTTAGATATTGTACATTACGGCCTACTGAAGGAATTAGATAGGGGTTAATTAGCGGTGGGCGGGGGGTAGGACGCGATGCATGCACCTTGACTCACCGAGCGTACGGGGTAAGCGCAGCGGGGGGCGG
>SDVV010032044.1:0-11475 GCA_016164225.1 Gammarus roeselii
GTATTTTATAAACGAAACCCGTATGATAAAACGAAAAAACAGAGCTACCTACCGGAGGCTCGCTCCAATCGTTGGTCTGGCAGCAAACTACCTGTGGTACACTACTACAGTTCGTTTCTGTCCTGGAACCACTCTCTTGAAATCGCTGCTTGGATTTAAATCCACAAAAGAAAATTGCTCAAAAACAGCATTGCACTAACAACCAATTATAAACAAATAGAAAATGAAAATCTTTATAACTCGGTAAGGGGGGTTAAAGAATTTGGTAAATTATGTTGCCTTTAAAAATCCAAAACCAATAGCACAAATATTTGGTTTGTTCAAACTCATTTAGACGGAACCCCAACTAGAAACACAATAACGAACTGTCCTACTCGGTGTATTTGCAGTCGAGCGAAAATAGGCTAGATTTAGCTAAATTATAAAGTATTTTCCTCTAGAAGGCCCAGATTTTAGTGTAATCAATCATTTGACCACTTCACTACTTACATTATGTCACATAAGTTTAGAAAACAACAACTTCACCAAAGTCCAGGAATAATGTACTCACTTAAAAGTCCATTGTCCGTCAACGCAGTCCTACTGCCTCACAGTCCAGTCTTCTTACTCGTCTCGTCCATTCGAAGAGTAATTTATTATTTCCGTCGTTTAAAGGTATTTGTCGGGCGTTGTAGTTTGTCAGTCAGAATATATACAGGTATTTGTTACTAATTATATATGGATCCATTTGTGTGTATTGTTGAGCCAAACCTTCGTCATATCTTTGGTATTGTGCTGTTAATATGAATTGCATTTAAATCAGAAAAGGAGTTGTTCGAGATCTTTGACGAACGCTTCTACGGCTTGTTTCATCGGTTTTAGTTTTCTTTCATCTATGATATCTGATGTGTCTTTGCCATCTTGCAACAATTTGAACGTCGTGGGTCGTTCATCCTTTGGAATAGAGATCAAGAACATATCTTCGATGTGATCCGGTGCAACCGGAGATCCAGGGGATTTCGTAGGCAGAGTTGGTAACCACTTCTTCGCTACATCAGATCCTCGATTTATTCTTTCAGGTGTTCCATTGTTTCCTTTTTCAAAAAATGGTCTATCATTATTGAGGATAATGTGCTCCGGTGTTATTTGATTGAAGTGCTTTTTAATGAAGTCATTGTACGTCAGAATTGAGTAAGGATCAGTTTCATGTTTCCTGAAGGCAACTACAACCTTGTCCACCGCAGGGCAACGACATCTTTGCTGGAAAAATGGCGCTCCTGGCAAATTTAAACACGGACAAATTTTCTCGAGAACAGATATTTGTTCTGCAATTGATTTAGGCTTGGCGTGTTCGATCAAGTGAAATGGATTTTCTGGATAAGTCATCAATGCTGTAGGCTGGTTAGCTTTTGATTCTGGACGTGGAGAATGACTGGGAGTAAACTCAGACGCTTCTGGATATTTTGAGTCCGGCAGTTGGTCATTTATTTCTGTAGCATACAGAATTGGGCTTGAGTTTATAGTGTCGGAACGACGTCGCTGCTTGTTAAAATTATTGAATGGAGAGGCAAGTGTTGAATGTCGCGGAAAATTCAGCTGCTTGGTTTTCTCTCGATGGGTCCTGTGATTGACAGTTAGGTACTCTGGATTATCATGAATCATTGGAGCCTCAATGACAGTAATAGAGTCTCCTAAAGTCACAGCCCGTACATACTTGCTATGATCATAATTAGAATCTTTATGGTTCGTTATTGAGAACAATTGCTTTTGTGTTTGAAATCCCTGGTCACGACTTCCTGATAATTCTTGTCGTTTCTCACGACTAATATTTCCACCAGTGAATTGGGAGTTGGAAGCGGTGCGCCTGTGGTCAGTTATTTCAATTTTTTGAGCTCTTAATTTTTGAAAAGATGTGTCCCCTAACTCAGTTCTTTCTATTTTGTGACCTCTTAATTTTTGGAAAGGTAGGTCGTCTAATTCATATACTGCGGTAGGGAAATCTTTGATAGGAAAATTTAATTGCGCCCCAGAAGTTCTAGAAATGGCGTCACTTTTTGTGTGATGCTGTCTCATGACATGGGGTTTGGTATTGAAAATCGGTGAAGAATTGCGAATATGTTTCTGCGTGTGTAAAGCTGGGTCAGCGAAATTGATTGTGATCCGTTTAACTTCGCCAGCATCAGAAATGATGTAGGGTGTACCCATTATTATTTCCGGTTCTTTAGAAGGTCTGTTGAAGGTGCTATGGCCAGAAGAAATGGTCATATGTTCTTGAACATGATTTCTGTTATCTTCCACGTTTCCGTACAACTGATTAGCCGGCGTTTGGAAAGTCACTCCCATAGTTGATGTCGGGTTCTCGTTGGTTTGCGTGTTCAGAGTGCTGTCACCACGATCATTTTGGATGGTGTTTTTGTTCCCCCCCTTACCCATGACATGAACCACTTCTTGATGAACGACGCTTATTTCATGACTTTTCGATGGATCGTCAATAAAACTGAAGCCTGCCTTCAAAGAGGGCGAAAGTGGCGGGGGTACATTAAACAGAGCTCTCACCTCACTGATGTTATTTGTCCCTAAGGGTTCCACATCATCGATAACAGTATCTTTTTTCAATTGTGCCGTAAATCCTGTAAATGGTTGTTGTGTTTGCAACAGTGGATTGCCATGGGCGTTAAGAGCCACACTCTGTTGCAGGACAGGGTGGGAGTGGACTGGATAATTGACGATCTGGTCAAAGAATACAAGATTGTTGCCGGGCAGATTGTTTGAAGAATATCCCAAGTAACCACCAGTGGAAGCCAGACTAATTACATGCCTCCTATTGCCCTGAAATTGATTCCCATTATAGTACACTTGTCTGAGAGGTGAGTTGCCCGCTGCTAAGTTATTAGCAGGATGATGAAAGTTATTCCCACCATAATGCATGTTAGGATTTAGCAAAGCGAAAGGCATGTAACCTTGGATAGAATGAATTCCACCGGGTGTGAATGGGCTGTGATTATACTGAAGATCAAGCCCTGTTGGGTACGTTAGGCTGTTTTGAAACGCAGGGTCACGGGGTTGAGGTACTCCCACAATACTGTTGTACTCCGGATTGATCAGATGCGGCCCAGCTGGAACTAACTTTTTTGGAACTTCGTCGCTAAGCCCTGCTTCAGTATCTGAAGAGATATTATATGGTAGATCTGGTAGACGTTGCTTCATTGGGAACGGTATTGGCGGTAATTGTGTGAAATCGCGAAATTCTGGTGCAACTGCAAATCTTTCGACTCTATTACTGCTCTGAACATCTAATGATGAGTTAATTTTATTTCTAGAATTGGACGCATTTGTATCAGAAATGTTGAAGAATATAACTTCAGTAAAAGTGTGCGTTGAGTCTTTGCTCTTATTTGCTTCCAATGATCGAGGCTCCGTGATGTTTTGATTCTTGATATCAGCATCTTGTTTGATACCGGGTATCACGAGTTCGAGCGAGGGCAATGCTCGTGTGATAGTCAGTTCATTTGTCTCAAGGATTTCAGGACTGCTAAGGACTTGCCGCAGTGGGAGTGAAGAGTGACCTAGACTTAGATCCTGGGACTGTGGTTGTGGAGAAAGACTAAGGTCTGGTTGCTGTGACGGTTTAGATTGTAAAAGGTTTTGAGGCTGTGGTAGTGGGGAGCGACTTAGGTTTTGCGACAGTGGGAAAGTAGAGTGAATTAGGTCTTGCTGCTGTGGGAGTTGAGATCGACTGAGAATTTGTGGCTGTGGGAGTGGGGATTGACTCACGTTCTGCGACCGTAGCAATTCAGAATGACTCAGGGCTTGTGACTTCGGGAGTGAAGAGAGACTAAGGTCTTGCGGCTGTGGCAGTGAAGAGAGACTAATGTCTTGCGGCGGTGGCAGTGAAGAGAGACTAAGGTCTTGCGGTTGTGCGAGTGAAAAGTGTCTCAGATCTTGCAGCTGTGGGGGTAGTGAGTAACCATTCATGAACCAGTTGTTCATCGCTGGAGTCATTATTTGGAAGGGATTGAATGGTTGAACGAACATAGGGTAGTGAGGGGCAATACTTCTTGGAGAATTTACGCTGCTTCGTTGGAATTGCAGGTATCTTTTTCGCAAACTTTCATAATTTGGCGATCCTTTGGAAGTCTCTGGCTTGTTAGTCGATTTCTCCCCGGCACTCCTCTTCACACGCTTCACCCTCTTTAGAGCAAGCCGTTTCTCCACTTTTCCTCCATGAACGTGTAATGTCCCTAACAATTGTCCTGGATCAACTTTTAACTTTACACCATTCTTTAACAAAAAGTCGTTTGTGGCGTACAATTTTTTGTTGTCAGGCATTCTGGTATTTTTGTCTTTGAATAGTTTCCCGTCCAGTAATTCATCTTGTATAACTTGGTCAGTCGTTTGGTTGGCGGGGAGTTGAGTCAACGGACGGCTGGTCTTCATGTCCTTATACTTACTTGTGAGGGAACCATCATCACAACAGTAGACACTGTTGGCATAGACGCAGTAGTAGCGGCACCCGCTCGGCTCAGAGTACTTTGCACCATCTGAGGGAAGAATGGGGGAATATGCACATCACAACAGTAGACACTGTTGGCATAGGCGCAGTAGAAATTGTAGCCGCTCGGCTCAGAGTACTCTGCACCGCTTGAGGGAAGAATGGAAGAATAAGCACATCATAACAGTAGATACTGTTGGTATGGGCTCAGTAGAAGCGACAGCTGTTCAGCTCTGTGTACTTTCCACCATCTGAGGGAAGAATGGAAGAGTAAGCACATCATAACAGTAGATACTGTTGGCATGGGCTCAGTAGAAGCGACAGCTGTTCAGCTCTGTGTACTTTCCACCATCTGAGGGAAGAATGGAAGAGTGAGCACATCTCTCGGTTGCCTCTGTATGCCTCTGCAGATGATGTTGAATTAACTGAAATATATTGAGGTTCGGCGATGCGTTCAATTTTATTGTTTTTTCTTGAACGTTAATGATGTTAGGAAACCTTCCCTACCCAGCTTGATATAATTTGAATTGAGTATCGAATAACATTAATGCTTGTAATGTTCTATAAGGATGTTTTGGAATAATACGATACATTTGTTAATGCACTAAGCACTTCAAAGCTGAAATGAAATTACTTGCTGGTCGTTAGCTCTTCAAACATTAAACAAAATTAATCTCCTTGATCGTTCGTTCTACATTGTTATATATTTTGTAATGAGACGATCTCATCACACAAACACTCGCAGGAGCCTATTGTTGATTATTATTTTTTGAGCTAATGTCTTCGATAATGAATCATCCAATAGAAAAGTCCGAATATCACCATCAAAATGTACACAGGGAGGGCATCTCGATACTGAATTGGTTGCTTGTTGTGTTGATTGGCTTTGCCAGATGGAATGAGATCTACTAATTCGTTGAACGTACTTTATTAGGCTAGCGTTTATTTGTTAATATTAACCAGCCAACACATGGTAAGAAGTTGGACAGAGTTCACTCGTGTTCAGAATAGTGATTCAGTACTATCAAGTGGGTCTCTAACTTCACACATATAACTTCACGCACTGTGAAGTTATATCAGTCGTGAAGTAGTTGCCGTCATCGCTCAGAACAGCTGCACGATGTCCTCTGGACCTTCTCTGAAGCATATTTATTGACAGTTCTATCACTTGAATTACTTAACGTGAGTAAATGTCATTGGTAAGAATTTAAAATGAAAATCTTTGAGACGCTGATATAATAAATAGATGATTAACAAAATCTTGTAAAGGGATAGACTCTAAGCTGATCAAAATATAAACTATTTTAGATTAAATTTTTACATCCAAATCACTCAGACTAGAAGTAATCAGAGTTGGCGACCTGCTATGACTACGCAGAAACCGAAAAATTGTTCACCTAAGCATGTAATGAAATTACTTATAAATTACAAATACAAAGGAAACCAACAGAACTTCATGAACGAGGGACACCAAACACCTATGCATCAAGCACCTCTGCATAGTCAAAGGGCAACCAAAAACACTTCAGATATTTTAAAGATATGAGGATGTCTTGTTTTCATGTTGATGATGTGACACTTTCTTGTTTTAGAACGAACAACGAATCTAAGAAAAAATTGAGATATAAATGGATTTGAGATAGGTGGTTGTTGTTTTACTTAGTATTGTAGTCCGCCTGTTATGATCTAACTTTTTTAGGGCAGTTTTCGTGCAAGTTGGACGACTCAAATTTCAACCAATGCCCTCTTTTAGTCTGAAAACATCAGCTATTTTTTCTGACGACTTCGGAACACTAGAGCCTACTGATAGAGCCTACCTATAAGAATTCGCAATCTAAAAGTAAGCAGAGTATCTTCAACTTGCCATCAGGGTTATTTGTGATAAAACATAGCTGTACGTGCTAGCGAACATAGTGTAGGTTAATAACAAACACAGCGGCACTGTGGAAAACAAAATGTCTCTCCGCTAGATCTGAGAGACTTGATGATGATGTGGGATCTGAGAGACTTGATGATGATGTGAGATCTGAGAGACTTGATGATGATGTGGGATCTGAGAGACTTGATGATGATGTGGGATCTGAGAGACTTCATGATGATGTGGGATCTGAGAGATTTGATGATGATGTGGGATCTAAGAGACTTGATGATGATGTGGGAGTAGCACATGAATGATTTTCATTAAAATAATGCATTGATTTAACGAACATATTTGATGAACTTCTCATGCCGTCAGATTTCACGAATGTAACCTCCGGGGGCAGCCAATTGTGAAGGGTCAATTATACTGGTGTTACTGAATAAAAAAAATATATATTGAACTAGACAGTCTGGTCACCACAGCGAAATTTAAATATTGAGAAAGACAAGAAACCATGAATTATTATGATACGAATACTGATGTACAATCATGCATGCACATCAAAAAGAAAAAAAATCGATTACAACTAGACCATACGTCAACTAAAAATTGGCATAACTTTAAAAGGGTGAATTTTGATTAGTTTTGTACCGTATTTGTCCCAGCTTATGCCGTATAGTGATGAATCCAGCCTAGTAGGCTGAGTGCATTCATCTCACGGTAGCATCCATCCATTCATTAGTTAGCGTTCATTTGAAAGAAAAAGGAGTGTGAACCGTCACTCTTCACTTTAAAAGAGGCAAATAATTCTAGAAGTGTGATATTTTGTATTGAGTTTACCTCTGGGATCTGTTTTCGTAACGAGCTTAAGGGACCACGAGAGCGTAGAGCAACATGCGGAGGCAATGGGCAGCAGCGCGAACAAAAGCAACATTGACCAATTAAGTAATGATTGTGAACATATTTGTAACAAAGATTGCAAGAACACGCTGGTGTATTCATTCCATGCAGGTAATCAGAGCATCAATATTTGAGAACTGCGATGTTCAGGCTTTTAAATAACTTACTCTGTACCCTACCACCCCAATAATTATCAGCTATAATCATTCAGTGCTTAAAGTTACTCATGCAGTCATGCGTTGGTGGCATTGTTTATTTGAAACATTGACGGACCATTACTCTGCATTGCCATTGCTTTGCATTGCTCCTCATCCTTGACAGCTGCTGGACTATTGCGTTGCATTGCTCCTCATCCTTGACAGCTGTTAGACTATTGCTTTGCATTGCTCCTCATCCTTGACAGCTGTTGGACTATTGCTTTGCATTGCTCCTCATCCTTGACAGCTGTTAGACTATTGCTTTGCATTGCTCCTCATTACTGACAGCTGCTGGACTATTGCTTTGTATTGCTCCTCATCCTTGACAGCTGTTGCACTATTGCTTTGTATTGCTCCTCATCCTTGACAGCTGTTGCACTATTGCTTTGTATTGCTCCTCATCCTTGACAGCTGTTGTACTATTGCTTTGTATTGCTCCTCATCCTTGACAGTTGTTGGACTATTGCGTTGCATTGCTTCTCATCCTTGACAGCTGTTGGACTATTGCTTTGCATTGCTCCTCATCCTTGACAGCTGTTAGACTATTGCTTTGCATTGCTCCTCATCCTTGACAGCTGTTGGACTATTGCTTTGCATTGCGCCTCATTCCTGACAGCTGTTGAATGTGTGCAACCTACATGAACTGATAAAAATGTGAGTCTTGTTCAATACATCCTTTCTCAGTCTTCAACAAGAGATTGATGAAGGAATTATGCATGGACACGTCACGGGAGTGTCGGGTGTAGGATGTTTGTCTCGGCCAACAAACACTCAAAAGACTTGCATCATGATGGCACGTCGCCATGTACGATGCTATAACAAGCAGCCTTCTTTACATAAATAGGCCTATTTCAATAGAAAAATAAACAAACTTTAATTTTTGAACGGAAAATAGAGAAGGCACAAGTAAGAGTCAGCGGCATTACTGCAAGAGCATGTTGAGGCGAAAGAACTTCGAGTTCATTCATTGCTCTAAAGGTTCACTGATAGAGGGCCGGGAATAATTCACATTGAGATTTCTGCCAGTGATTGGAAGCCATGGATCGTTTACTCGATTATACGATCAGATGAGAACATTTGGACGTTTATGAATTCCATCTCAGTTTCTGGCTATCGATGCCGTGTTTATTTTCAAGTTTAGGGAACAAAACTCATGCGTTTGAATTATTTTGATTTATTGCTACCTTCTCAGATAATAATTCCAACATGAGCTGCTCAAGACCTATTCAGTTATGAGATCATGAGTAAGATATGGGGCTTAGGCACGAATAGCATGAGCTGCTCAAGACCTATTCAGTTATGAGGTCATGAGTAAGATATGTGGCTTAGGCACGAATAGCATGAGCTGCTCAAAGCCTATTCAGTTATGAGGTCATGAGTAAGATAAGTGGCTTAGGCATGAAAAGCTTAGATTTCGTCCAGTATCTTAAATCTCTGAAAGAATATTACAGATATGGCATACTAATTTCAATGGTCAATTAGCTTACGCATCTTGCAACTAAACTGTTTCAGCAAGTAACCTTGCCACGCGACTTAAGCTGGGAAGGTCTATTTTTGGTAAAAACATAGCATTTTTTTAAATACATTGGTAATAAGGTGGATGACGCTCATCTTCACCTTTTCATTGACGATCTGATAATAAAAAATTGTCACCGTTTAGCCTTTCTTTTAGTTATGATTGCAAACGCGTAGCAATACATGCCCGTCCACGCTTTCAGATTATGTTTCTCAGATGCTTTTTTGAAACTCGGCAAAAACGATAGTGGTCATTACAGATGGCAGATTAACTCAAAACGTGCTTGGCTTATGAGTTGACCATTCAAATCGGAGAACCATGAATTCACAGCACCTGTTAGATCCCACTAACCTGTTTACCAGGATGCCACCCACCTGCGGGACCATACTCCACCAGCGTGCTATTAGTGGTTGTAGTAGTCTCCGTAGCCACCCCGTCCATATTAGTATTCGCCACATTAGTGGTCTGCTTGCCCTCACCCCCCGCACCACCCTCCATCACAGGTTGTACGGTGGTGTAAGGGTTCCCCTCATCACAGCAGTGGTAGACGTTCTTCACGGGGTCACGGCAGAAAAACTTACAGGACAGACCTCCTTGAATGGCCACTAGTACGATCAGGAGCGCTAGCTTGGGACATGCAAGCGCCATCTTGGGTGGTTCTGCGGTGAGGCGGGGCTGGTGGCTGCTTCTGTGAGGCGGGGCTGTTGGCTGCTTCTGTGAGGCGGGGCTGTTGGCTGCTTCTGTGAGGCGGGACTGTTGGCTGCTTCTGTGAGGCGGGGCTGTTGGCTGCTTCTGTGAGGCGGGGCTGTTGGCTGAGATTAAAGTTGCTAGAACTGCAAAAATGGAAAGTGTTCCGTTACATTCGGAATGGAAATTGATGGTCCAATTTTAGAACAAATATTTTCAAATTGTAATTTCAGTGAAATCCCATTGGGTTGTGTTGATATTTTAATACTTGTTCATCATAACTGTAACCCTAATAATGATCATTGTTGCAATTGCATCATAGGAGCAACGGAACACGAAGGAGTGATTATATTCGACACTCATCGACCAGAATTGGAGGAATAGGAAATGAAATTACGTTACTTTTGCCGTCCGTTACAAGGCTTTATAATTCATTGCCGTCAGTTACTAGGCCTTACCATCCATGACCGTCAGTTACTAGGCCTATACTGAATGAGCGTCAGTTACAAGGCTTTACACTTCATTACTGTCGATTACAAGGCTTGGCACTTCATTGCCACCCGTTACAAGGTTTAACACATCATTGCCGTCAGTTACAAGACTTTACACTTCATTACTGTCGATTACAAGGCTTGGCACTTCATTGCCACCCGTTACAAGGTTTAACACATCATTGCCGTCAGTTACAAGACTTTACACTTCATTACTGTCGATTACAAGGCTTGGCACTTCATTGCCACCCGTTACAAGGTTTAACACATCATTGCCGTCAGTTACAAGACTTTACACTTCATTACTGTCGATTACAAGGCTTGGCACTTCATTGCCACCCGTTACAAGGTTTAACACATCATTGCCGTCAGTTACAAGACTTTACACCGCCAGATGCGACAGTGAATACAATACATTGAAATTTATATAAATTACTAATTAATCATTTCCATTTGTGTTATTCTTCTTCTTCTTCGTTCAATAGAATTTGAAAGTGCTCTAGATTTATCGAAATAGAAATTCTGTTTACAATTTAAATCGGTGGAATAGGGTACATTTCATAACATTGCAGTCATTTAAAGCGTCAAACTAGTCTAATATAATTTCTGGAGCATATTAACAATTACCATCTGAAGAAATACGCACGAATGACCAGCGTTATGAAGAAGAAGAATATTTTGCCATTTTGCTTGTGTGAACACGCTCTAGTACTATTACTACTCAGCGTCAGCTCACCGATCTGGTCAACTTCCATAGAACAGGTGATTGTTGGTATACAATAGTTTGGCTTCCAAACAATATATACATTTTGCTCATTTACGTTATCGTTATATTATTTGGATAAACGGTTGCATTCAGCTGTTGAACTTGAACGCGGCTGCTTGGCAAATTGACTGAATTATTCTCAATCGAGAAAATGAGTTTTCATTTGATATTTTTCAAATATTTTTTTCTGCAGAGCTCTTTCTGAAAAAGTATTAACAGATTCTCTAACACCAGCCCTAACCTAGCAGAACGAAGGGGTGAAAATTCCAAAGTCTTCTGTACCTCTGAGATATGAACATTGATACAGTTGTAATGCCTCTCAAACGAATACTACTTTGATCAAGTCCACAATATGCATTCTGAGCGAGGGACACATGCCACCGCAGACCAGGCGAGGAATTATGTTCGGAATAAATTAAAAGTTTTTTGTAAGGTTATGTGAAGTAGCGATGAGGAATCGCAAATGTCTCCTGTTGACGGCAATGATCGATGACACGATGTGTAGCAAAGCAGTTCTGAGGTGGCTGCGCCGTATACCGTGTGTAACACAGTGAATGATGACACGATGTGTAGCAAAGCAGTTCTG
>SDVV010032045.1:0-11475 GCA_016164225.1 Gammarus roeselii
GCTGTTAGCTGCAGTCGCTGTTAGCTGCAGTCGCTGTTAGCTGCAGTCGCTGTTAGGTGCAGTCGCTGTTAGCTGCAGTCGCTGTTAGCTGCAGTCGCTGTTAGCTGCAGTCGCTGTTGGCTGCAGTAGCTGTTAGCTGCAGTCGCTGTTAGGTGCAGTCGCTGTTAGCTGCAGTCGCTGTTAGCTGCAGTCGCTGTTAGCTGCAGTCGCTGTTAGGTGCAGTCGCTGTTAGCTGCAGTCGCTGTTAGCTGCAGTCGCTGTTAGCTGCAGTCGCGGTTGGCTGCAGTAGCTGTTAGCTGCAGTAGCTGTGGGTCCGTGGCTGTGAGTTACTCACTCGTTTGTTCGTGGCAATGAACGAAATAAACTATTCTAGTAGGTTATCATACTCTTAGTTGACCAGAGAGTTTTCATAGGACCAGATGTTTTCTATTTTGCACAAAATTTGTGTCCCGGCTGCAGTTATCGTAGGTCATACCACAAGTGAAATAAAATCATGAAACCATGGAAGCCCTCTCACCACAGTAGTTCTGAGACGGTAACTTCTTCTCCCAGTACTGCAGCCAAATAGGTCAATCCACGTTGTGGTGTTTCGAAGAAGTTCTCAACACCAACTACGTTGAGATCGTGATATGCTTCCGCCGTATTATGATATAGCCTAAACGCAGACCCACTTACATCTAAATAAAATTTGTTGATTTATCCTTAACTGGCAAAACCCGGGAACAAAATTATTAACAAATTATTAACCCATGGAAGAGAAATAATGGACAAAAGCATTCAGAACATAAGTGGCCGAGAACTTTTATCCAATCAGGATATCAAAAATTCTGAATCGCCTACCACGTGATGCAGTTATCAGTGATACCGCCTGCAAACACCGCCTCGAAAACACAGGGTGACTAATCCCCCCTTACTAAGAAAATGTGAACAGATGGCTTGTTTTCTTTGTAAAATTCAAGTTAGAATTTTAATAATATAAGAAGCCATCAGCCGTCGTAAGCTGAAAACGACTCGTCCGACGAGCATCGGAATGTTCACCTAAACAAGGGAAGGTATTTTGAATCCTCGTAAACTTTAAACATACAAATTAGGAATAAATGTTATTCATTTCGTGGTGATACTTTATAAGTTTCCATTGATGTTCAATGTGTAATTGATTCAAAACTGTGGTCGTTGATAGAGAGTTTAAAAATTCAGTGTATTGAGTTGAATAGTTTTGAAGAATTTCACAACCCGAATTTTGATTGCATTTCTCCACAATTCCTATCCTCTGATATATAGTGTGATATGATAGCTTCGAAACGATAACATTATAAATGATTTTTTTTTATGAAAACCACGTTTCAAGAATATCACGTTCAATTTCGCACTAAAATCTTCGTTCTGTTGTGATATTTTACGAGAGCTTAGAAATGGTGAACTGCATTTCACGTTAACATGAAAAGAGTAGGTGAAGAGATTAGTTATATTTTTTGTACATCTCAGTAATTAAGAAATGCACATTGCTTCTACCAATAGCAAATCGAAATGACCGTATCACTCTACTTACATTTTCAACTATGCACTGAATGCTTTGATGACTTCAAAACTGTTGAAGAATAGGCTCAAAAATATTTTAATCCGGAGAAAATTGCATTTTTGACGGATGTTCACTTCTGTGCAATCATGTGTCTAAGACATTTCAATGCTACATGACATCCATCATCCATCTGAGAAAACATTTAGAGTACAAGCCAGAAATGTTGCAAAAATTCTAAACAGAAAGCAGATCTTAAGATCTGTCATATATGTACACAAATAGATAATAAAAATACTGAACAAAGTGACTCCCTTTGTTTAGATTTAATGCTGCATATTCTCAGTTTTTCGGGATAGCTATGTCTGCCAGTCACGGCTGGTACACATAGTGTTCTACTCAATATTATCAGTAATATCATGACCGTGCCTTATTCAGGAGGTATTCGAATCATGATTAAAAAAATGTGTGTCCATCCGTCCGTGGCGAATTGCGGGCAAAAATCCTATTCTATTACAATGAATAAGTTATGATTATAGAAATAAAAAAATATCGTTGATATGGATTGTAAAACGCTATGATGAAGAGCATTGTTTTTTTTTCTCATTCTGAGGTGTTCTAAAGCTTTCCTAGTGTTCTACGATCAACTAATAATTTGTATAAAATACTTAAAGATTTTGAGAACGATATCGCAAATTTTAGATTGAAATAATTTACTATTTATTCAAATACATTTTCAAAGATATCCTAAAATGCAATACAGAATTGATGTAGTATTGTGAAGCATTGCTTTATTATGAACGCTTCCTTATAAGAAGCATTGATATCAAAAGTTTTAAAATGTTTTTTTTAATAAACAGGAAAACCGACGGTCTCGACCAACTTCACGTTCGGTAACAGGGATGAGGACAAGTTGTTTTCGGATTACGAATTCAGACGATTGAAAAAGGGAAATGCTATTAATATTTCCTCAGAAATCTTAATCCGTAAACAATCAATCAGGCGCTCTCAATAATTCCAGTGACTTGTTGACATCACAAATATTCCAGTACGGTATTATCCTGATCCAGTCAGGGAATTATGTTTGTTATGTTTATTAATTATATTTTGTAAAGGAATCCACGCTCATTTCATGAGCAAATAGCTCAAGTGATTAAAATAACTTTCCACTGATTGTCAATAGTGATCCATGCTGTGGTGTCTGTGCTGCTCTATGTGCCTCAACTGCCATTGGCTGGATTTGAACAAACTGACCAATCAAAGCCAAGCACGAGCGGGTGAACGGTTGCACTAGCACGTACCCTAGTACAGATTTATCACTGTTGGTTCGCTCTGGCTGCGGTATTTATGTAGTTTGAAGATTTCCATGAAAATGGCACGTCGCTTCCTAAGAAGTGGTGGATTTCTAAGAAGCCGTGGCTTCCAAGGAGGCCGTCTGCTGTTTGTAAAAGAGCAACTACTGATGAGATATTTTCAGGATATCAGCACCATTTAATTTTCCATAAATTTTGGTAAAATGTTTAATTCGAATTATTCATTCTGGAGTTTAAAATATACAATAGCGTAGATAAATATAGACGTCGTTAAGCAACTGATGAATGGTTTTCTTTATAAATATAATTAATTGTACACTTGTCTCGTTTGTCGTCAAAACAACTTTGAATGCAAACTGGCTCATTTACAGCTTCAAATTTAGGTGTATATATACGTTAGATGTTCAAATAAAACACGAAATTAAAAATAAGGGCTCTCTCTTTGAAACCGATACTACAGTATAAAAATTGAACCCTATAGTTGAATCTTGCTTCAGAAACCACTTCTGTAACATTTTTGATTTACATTTTGATGCATTCGGTAGTAGGTGGTGTGTTTACTTAGAGTTCGCCAAACAAATAATCCGCCGCATTTACTGTCTTCTTAGAAGTTTATTCTCAGCGACATAAATTGTTCAGGAGAGCGTCTATTCTTGATCTTCGATGTTGTTCAATTTATGAAGATGAGTTCTGTAAGCTCGTTTTCCTTGAAAATATGTTTCCCATCGATCGAAGCCTTCGTATTTTCTTTGAAGGTTTCTGCCAAGTTTGTTTTTCCCACGCCGATGGGCAAATGGGCAATTTGCCGAAGTTGCTCGTTGCCAAGTTTTTCAATAAACGTCTCTTCAAAAAGCACAATAAGCGCTGCAACAACTTTGGAAGCGAGTGTCGTTTGATAGCTAAGCCTTCAACTTCTGCTAGGAAGTTCGAAAAAAAAGCATTGGGCTTCACATCACAAAATTTTCTTCTTTTGAATTTATCGATTTGCCCTCTGTTCCTCTCTTTCTCTTTCTATCCCACCAGGAAGTCGTGGTATCGTGTCTACCCATCAAGGAGGCGTAGAATCGTCTGTCTATCCAACCAGGGAGGCGAGCTACCACTAGTCTATCCAATTAGGAAGGCGTAGATACCACTCGCGTATATCACTAGGAGGGCGTTGTATCGTTCGCCTATCCCACCTGGAAGGCGTGGCATCTTTCGTCTATCGCACCAGGAAGGCATCATATCGTCTGTTTATCCTACCAGGAAGGCGTGGTATCACACCAGGAAGGTTTGATATCGTCAGTGGTATCGTTACCAGGAAAGTGTGGTTTACCATTTGTTTATTCCACCATGTAGTCGTGGTATCGTCCCTCTTTCCCACCAGGAAGGCGTGGTATCGTCCGTCTATCCCACCAGGAAGGCGGGGCATCGTATGTCTATCCCACCTTGAAGCCGAAGTAGGTATGACGTACATGTTTATCGTAATAATTTGTCGAGCTCCGGCTTATTAGCCTTTTCCAGCTCTATAGCCGCCCCGGGGTTTAATATGGGATAATTGCTACGCAATTACTTCTCTTGGGTTCGAGGCAAAGTTTCCTCAGTGAAGCAAATACATGTTTTCGAGTAGGGTTTTGAAACACACAATCAAAAGACCTTATTACATTTTGTTTATTACGTTTGAGCTCCGACTGATCGTTTATTCATATACACATTTAATTTGCTTATTAACATTTATTTGCTCGATCATGAATTTGATATATTTTATAGTAATAGTAATAATAATAGCCTTTATTGAAGCACTCTATGGTACAATAAATGATTACACAAAAACAAATTTGCCAGCACTCCTACCAGTACATTCAAATTACGCATCAAAAAAACATACATGGAGACTTGACAGAGTCGGGAAGAAATACGCAACATAGATTCCTAACTTGAGTTGGCGACAAGCGTGACTGGATACATTTGTATGTCCCTCTCCCACAAGTCTATGCATATACTAATGCTCAATTTTAGGGAAGAAAATCACATAGCCACCTGTCAGCAACTTATCAGAGACTTCTTCCAGCCTGTCATTCACGTACGTACAATGGGCCCCCTACATGGAAAGGCAGACAAATGTCAAACATTATTTCTGTTAATATCGGGATCTTCCTGCAGCAGCAGGATTCTGTCCCACCTCTCTATTATTGAAGATAATTCGTATCCCTCACTATTACATAAGGCATCCAGGATGGGATTATTAGATTTTATAATACGCTCCTGGAGGCTCTAGGCACTTTTTCTAGCTCATACCCTAAGACAGTCAACCTCAAATGCTGCAAATACAAAGCTAGCACTAGTTCTTCTAGGTAGACCAACCAACCTCCGGAAAAGATCATTGTATGCTACTCTCAGTTAACCGATAGTGACTCTCGCAAATTTACACCACAGTGAGTTACAGTAGATAGGGTAGCAGTATATAGGTTTTGAAGAGCTGTATTTGTACATCTGTCTTGCAAAAGTTAAATTTCCTTATAAGCTGATTGCCAACCGCGTTCAATTTCCGGAGTTGTTTAGAGATATTAGCATTGTCACACTGGTCATTCGTTTTTAAGTGACCTAGGTAAGGAAAACTGTTCACATAATCTAACTGAGCACCATTCAACACGATATTTGTTCGGAACTGGAACCTTTGCTGGTGCGCGGTTTTACTATCATACAAACAGATTGGCTAATATTGTACTCAATGCCCAGTGTTGCGGCCACTGCCTAGCATATATTTCGCATAATTTGAAGAGCATCCACATGAGGGCCAGTAGGATCATATTGTCAGCATAGCTAATTGCGTTAATACAGCAGTCGTCAATATGACACCCAACACGGCTAGGAGCTAGGCGCCCGTGTAGGCCATGATAGCTTCTTTCGCCCCTTCAAAAGGGGCGAAAGAAGGCCTCCCTGCCTTATTCAATTGATTGTTCGGAACGGATTAGATAATGAGTTTCCTCACCGTACCGCACATTTTTGTTGCTCGTAAGAGTATTTTAGTAATTTTACGAGGTGCACAGGCGCCCTCTTTCAATTAATATCTTGAACAGTGCCCAGTGATTAACGCGGTCAGAGGCTTATTTGGCATCTCGAAAACACATATTCATTGGTGAGCCTCCACAGACAAAGAAATTAATAGTTTGTTTCGAGGTAAAAATTGCCCTTTCCGTTCCATGTTCAGGCTTAAGACCAAAATGGTTTGATGTTATTTGTAGGCATTCGCAAAGTCTGTTCTGAATGACAATTTTTAGTAGCTCCGATGCGGCAGTTCCAATTGATTTTGGTCTGTAATTGCGTACATCAGTGGCACATTTTGTCTTTGTTTTAATAATACGTTTTACAACTACATCCATAAGTAGATTTAGTAGGTAGTTAAACCTAAGACAGCCAAAGAAGAAAATTGTCATGACATGCATGAATTGAACAGTACCATAATTGAAGACTTCTCCTGGTATACCATTCTTCCCTACAGCTTTTTCCTTTTTAATCTCTTAACCGCTAATCTAAGCTCCCACATATTGACTTCATCATGATTATTATTATTTCCCTAATTAAGCGGCTCATTAACAATATTCGAGTCAGCATCATTGTTGACACTGTTCATTATACCATCAAATTGGCCGCGCAACATCTCAACGATATTTCCCTCCCCTGTTATACCATTCACACATTGAGAAGCAGAGCTGTCTTCGGTTTCAGATGTCTCATCTTACTCCTGAAATCGATCATCCGCCCATTAATCATTTTCACGCACAAACTAGTTGCACGTAATTTGTCCTCATGTTTCTTACATAAGCGAAGTGCGTATTTGCAAGCGTTATTCGTTATGCTTTTCTCCCTGTGCATGGGGCCATTTCGCTGTTCCCCGGCATTTCACCATTGCACATAAGCCGCCACGCTGGCGTCGTGCAAGACAGCCACATGCCTGGTCCAACCCGGAACTCGGTTTTTATCCGAAATGTCTCGATGGCAGACACCAGAACTGCACCACATATACACCCATACAGCTTATTGATTTATTCATATCAGCATTTGTATGTATTTGAATCAACTCTGGTGGCAGAACAGTTAGCTGATAAGAATTTAGCAAATAAAAAGCTTTTTTAGCAGTGTCATTGAACTGCCATTTTATAGTTTTTGTGGTTGCATCCGCTTCTGATATTATAGGGCAAGTGATCTGATAGAGGCATATATTCCCCAACATAAACCCCCGTGACATTGATAACAGTTTCTGATCGAGCCATTTAACTGATCTCCCGTTGTGATTAACATGAGTATGCCTGTCCAGTGGCAGCAGTGCAACATATACAAAGTCTTGTTCAGTGTCCGCCAGAAGTATTTGCCGTTCACTAAATATTATGCTGCCTGGGTGGCAGTTAAAGTCCTCATAACACAAACATAACCGTCATTTGATACCCTTGATACAGCCTCTAGTTTCCAATTATATGCTAAGACCAGCTCTTCAATATAAAGAGCGGCACAAGAGACATACACAATAATGAATAGAATTGACATTCCGTCTACTTGGAAATATAACCCGAGCATCCTATCATCATTGTACTCATCTATTTTTACATACGAACTAACCCTATCAGACCATAAGAAGGTTAATCCACCATACGGACGTCCTCTAAGTATACCTTCCTCTGAGTTTATTGACGAGATAGGAAAAGACTGGAAGCAGCCGTCTCTAGATAGACTAATAAGGAGATCATGTTTGAACAGTCATGTCTCTTGTAACGCATAAATATAATTATTTGCGCATATAATTTTCACATCACTTTCTGCACTTCTAAGTCCATTACAGTTAAAAGTGACCAAGCGAAGATTATCAAAGAGAGTTTGCATTTATGAGTGCATGGTAGGAAGTACACATTGAGTAGCTTTCATCCGAGGACTCGTCATTCTTTTTGTTCTCGGAGAAGTTTCGTACTCGTGCACCTACTGACAAGACATCCGCGATTTCAGCCGCATAATTTGCAGGTATCTTGCAATGATTTTAAAAGCGGAACATTTTCCGAGCCGCTTCAATTTTTTTTAACTATGTATCCGTCATCTTCTGCTTCCCGACGTACCTCGCTCAATATCTGCTGGTCATTGATGTCGCGCTAGATAGAGACATAAATGCTGCGGGTTTGTGTTGGGAAGGCCCTCACAGTAGTCTTACGACTAGTTCTAATTAGATGCTTTGTCCTTTTTCTCCTCCTGTCCACCTTCTGAAACTTGTCGCTTTCCAGATCACTCACATTATTTTCGCAATTAGCAGTAGGTAATTTGACTGTGCGAGCCAGCCGGACCAGTCTTAATTCCTCAGTTACTAGCTTCTTGTTTTATACAGGACGCTTTTGTCGTGTCTTCCGTTCTGCTGGATTCTGCTTCCAAGTCTAGTAGCTCGGAAATAAATCAGCTGGTTGAGGCATTGGCTCGGGGAGAGAATTTGGAGGGGGAGGATAAGTGGTGATGGGTTGTGTAGATTTGGTTGTTGTAGCGATGGTTGATGCGTTGAATGACGATGCAGATGAGCCTGTTGTGTTTACAGTCGCCCCTGGCTGTTCCTTCGTAGCTCGGGCGTCAGGTATTACTGGGCTCTTGTAAAAAGTCAAGGCTATTGTTTCCAGCGGGCCACGTTTTTCTTGACAAATTTCATATCTGCTCTAATTGGCAAGACTTCTTCTTGTATAATTTTGTGCTGCTGCTTCAGTCTGTGCTGCTTGTCTTGCTCAGATTCGTCTTGTCTCTTCAAATTTGCCTGTTGAACTATTCTTTCTAGTTCGTCCATGCGTTGTTCCATTGTCAGGCAGCTGGAACATTTGTCCTCGTTGATATCTCCACTGACCTCCTTGCTGTCCTCCTTCATGACCTCCCTACTTGCTGCTCTGCTGACCTCCTGGTTGATCAGTCGATTCACATCAGCTCCCGGTGAGAATGTTGTGCATTACTGCATGTATTTTGCTGAGCATCTTATCCGGTTTCCTCGGGTTGCCTACAAAGGCCTTAACATCATCCGAGTTGACAGTCAAAATCCTTTAGCAATTTCTTGAAGTGTTTTTAGAGTTGCCTTGATCTCGTTTGCGTCGAAGGAGTTGATCAGCGGCTTCGTGATATCGTTTAGTACAAGTGGCTGGTGACCCATCACAGAACAGTACTCACGATGACTAGAGCATTTCCCGGGTTTCTTAGAGCTATCGGGATTATATTGTTCCACTTTTCTCTCCCATGTGGACTGGGGTCTGTCATGCCTGCTACGCCACTGCTGTCGATTGGTCCTCCAACATCCTATTCTTCAACGGCTAGCCCACTGGTCATACATGTCCTATTTGCCACGGGCTTGCTATTATCACAGGCCAGGCCAGGCATTTTTTCAGGGACGATCACTTCTTGTCTCCTCACACCACGGCGTCTAATCGAAGACTATAAGGTCATTCTTTGCTCATTATGGCTTTATCTCCAATTCCAGGAAGTGTTTGTAAAATTCAATTAATGATATGTTCAATAACCTAGGGGGGCAAGGGTATCGCAGTTAGCCTAAATAGAGAGTTATATAGGAAGTGGCTTTATGAACCTACTTGGAGGTAAATAATAGAGTGAATGGAGTAGTTAGAGGTGGGGGTCACTTTAGAACATGATGCGGTGCAGAAAAATGCCTGTGTTTGCGTAGAGGGGTTCGTATGCAGGGGTAATGGTTCCGTTTGTGCCGTATGTGGCAGAGACGTGGGAACTGAAAGCTCCTGATAGGAGAAAACTGATTGTATTAGTGTCGAAATGTTTGAAACGCATGGCAGAAGTGACGTGAATGGATGGAATCAGGAATGGGAATGTTCAAAAATGTGTGTGATAGGAGAGGTGTCATCTACACTTGATACGCGAGTTCTGATGTGATTCGGTGCTAAAGGTGAGGAGGCAAACGTGGTCTGATGAAGACTTAGATGAAGACTTAGGAATAGTTCGATTTTAAATGACAGGCTATCAGCTATAAAGCGTACAATTGATAGGAATGAGTGGAGGGTAATAGTGAGTTGATTAGATTGTCTTAACATTGAAAAGCTCTCACACTCCTGGGGGATCATACAACTTTCCTGTCCTAATCAAGGCAATGCATGTATTCGTTCGTCGGTGGGTCAATCAGTGTTAATCGGACAGAGTGTTGACGATTAGCTATATATTGCCATGTTAGCTAATCGGACAGAGTAATGGTTGAGAGCGATTAGTCACTCTATCTTGCCCTGTAAGCTAATCGGACAGAGTAATGGTTGAGAGCGATTAGTCACTCTATCTTGCCCTGTAAGCTAATCGGACAGAGTAATGGTTGAGAGCGATTAGTCACTCTATCTTGCCCTGTAAGCTAATCGGACCGAGTAATGATTGAGAGTGATTAGTCACTCTATCTTGCCCTGTAAGCTAATCGGACAGAGTAATGATTGAGAGCGATTAGTCACTCTATCTTGCCCTGTAATCTAATCGGACAGAGTAATGATTGAGAGTGATTAGCCACTCTATCTTTCCCTGTAAGCTAATCGGACAGAGTAATGGTTGAGAGTGATTAGCCACTCTATTTTGCCCTGTAAGCTAATCGGACAGAGTAATGATTGAGAGTGATTAGCCACTCTATCTTGCCCTGTAAGCTAATCGGACAGAGTAATGGTTGAGAGTGATTAGCCACTCTATCTTGCCCTGTAAGCTAATCGGACAGAGTAATGGTTGAGAGTGATTAGCCACTCTATCTTGCCCTGTAAGCTAATCGGACAGAGTAATGATTGAGAGTGATTAGCAACTCTATCTTGCCCTGTAAGCTAATCGGACAGAGTAATGGTTGAGAGTGATTAGCCACTCTATCTTGCCCTGCAAGCTAATCGGACAGAGTAATGATTGAGAGTGATTAGCCACTCTATCTTGCCCTGTAAGCTAATTGGACAGAGTAATGATTGAGAGTGATTAGCCACTCTATCTTGCCCTGTAAGCTAATCGGACAGAGTAATGATTGAGAGTGATTAGTCACTGTATCATGCCCTGTAAGCTAATCGGACCGAGTAATGGTTGAGAGCGGTTAGTCACTCTATCTTGCCCTGTAAGCTAATCGGACAGAGTAATGATTGAGAGTGATTAGCCACTCTATCTTTCCCTGTAAGCTAATCGGACCGAGTAATGGTTGAGATCGATTAGTCACTCTATAATGCCCTGCTCAGAGTAGGAATCTTGTATACATGAATTCAGGTAGCTTTGTAATCCGAAAACAAAAAATCATGGATTTTCATTAGTGATCAGATATGAAATCACGGTTATTTTATATCAATGGAACGCCACTATTACAATTGCCGTAATTTGCGTTGTTGCATTTAATAATTTGTGGCAAATGATATTTGCTATGATAAGTATTGATCAAATGTAAAATCCGGAAGAGATTCAATAAATTATATTCCTAGGAACATGTTCAGGCGGGCTTGCAGTTGTATATTTTATTACTCGATGATTTTTCATGCAACACGAGGGTGCGGAAATTATTTCGATCCGTCTTTCAAAGTTGACCTGAAGTTCCTATTGTGAAGAGACTGTCGATAGCATATCAAGTGATGAGGCACCTTTAACTATCTATCAATATCTCTCTCTCTCTCTCTCTCTCTCTCTCTCTCTCTCTCTCTC